>OOFE01011599.1:72264-112344 GCA_900323365.1 Monocentris japonica
GTAGGGGCAAGGGGAGCTGGCAACCCAACAGCACTTGACAGAAGGACACAGGTAGGAGAGGTTGGTCTGATTTGAATGGCTGGAAGGTGACAAAACTATGGCCATTGTCTGTCCCACGTCCCTTCTTTACAACATTGTTGGAATGAATATATATATATATATATATTGCAGGACTAAAAGCAGTGAAAGTGAAGTGAAAATAATTTCAAATGAACATTTCTGTCTCTCAATTTACAAGCTAGAAATACGTCTGCATTTCCATTTGTAGTATTTCTCCTCTTCTATCAGATTTGGTGAGAGTGATCAGAAGACCCATTTCTCAGCTGATTTGTGTTGATGATGCGTGGCCGTCCCCTGTGCCTCCGTCGCTCTGACAACCGTGCCATGCATATCCAGGTAGTGATAATGAGAGCGGCTGTCATGGCGATCTATGACTAACAGCAGTTTCACGCTGTGTTAAATCTGAGCTGTTGCCTTGTTAGAGTCTGCTCCACTCAGGCCCCACCTACCCTCATCATCTGATACTGAGTTGAGGTTTTTACTCAATGTTATCCACACACACATAACCACATGCACACAAACATTCACACAAATAATCCACTGCCCCCCATGGTTAACTGCAGTGGCCCAATGAGGGCCTTTTAGAGGTAGTGTAGTATAGTGTAAAAGCACCTGCTTCCATTGTGCACTCTGTCCACTGGTTGAATATCTTGAATATCATATCAACATATCTGGTAGAGTGTGAGGGGAGACAAACTGTGGTGTCTGAGCTCAAACTGTTCTGCAGTGTGCTTGTATTACATTACACCCAGAGGAGAAGAGCAGATGTCCCAGTGAAGTGCTACTAGCTCCAGGCAGCCTATCCTCAGGGGCCAGCAGACAGGAAGCAGGTCCAGATGGGACATCCTGTGTCATAAATATTGTGTGAATTGTATTGTACTATAATGGCACATGGCTATTTCTGCTATGCTTCCAAATAACCTTGATGGTAGATTTACAAGTAAGAACATAAATTACAGTGAATGATTTAGAGACAGCAAGAGTATTCATTGAAACATGTGGACAATGCTTGGAGTTATGCCCTGTGAATGGCATATTATTTTGTACTCCTTTTAGTGGCCAAGCATTGCTACATAACTGTATAGAAATAGATATTAGTACATATTATAGATAAGATTACTTTATGACGCACTGCAGCAAGTGCCAACAGTTAGACAGCAGTTGTTTTTTCTGGTCTTATGATACAGATGACTCTCTAATAACGACAGTTTTCATGATGAAACATTTGGTAAATAAATGCACATTATTTTACTTCCTATCCTACAGCTTTTATAATCCCTCCCTTATTTGTTTTTATCTGGTGGTGAATTAAGTCCTGCCTCTAAAGGTTTTGTTTAGATAATGTAGTATGTGCTAATTAACCAGCTTGCTCTCCCACTTGTGGCTAAGGTCACAATATTGCCTTGTTCATGCTGATCTAAGAGCTAAGTCTTTGGTCGCTGCTTTTACTGTTGTTTGAAACCAGAGAATATTTAGGTAAACCCGTGGACTTAATTCTGGGGCCAGAAATGCAAAAGCTGTGCAAGCTGTGTGATCCAAGTGGATTAGCTGCAGTCCTGGTGTTGCTCTGGGATACTGTCTTTTATTATGGGGTGTTTTATTGCTGACAGGAGTAAAGCTGACAGGGAAGAGGCAGCTATAAAATGAAGCCTCCCATTCTTGATAGTCTGTCACCTCCTGCGAAAGCAATGCAATCTTTATGCACGTGTGTGTATGTGCATGCATGTTTATGAGATTGATGTGCATTGTGTATTTGTGTGTTCAGTGGATATGAGAAGGGATGCTGAGTTTCTTACATGAAAAAGTCATTAGTGGTAATTTTGTAAACTATGTAAACTATGTGGTCCTGACACCTAATCTCCCCCATACTCCAAAGTGCACACAGTAGTTTTTGTGTGTATAGGATCAGGGGAGGCTTGAGAGATCATTCATTTTAATGTGCTGTTGCATCTGTTTTTAGAACTGACAGAGTTTTAGCTAAAATTAAGTGACCCAAATATTTTGCCACATTCCACAATGAGCTAATGGTCCCATGCATAAAATAAGAGTTGAGCAGTATTTCAGTGAAGTGTCTTTTACCTTATATCTCAATTAGCCCAAAATGTCTAAGAGTAATATCTGTTGTGTTGTATGTCAGTAAATACTGGTCCATGGTCGCCTGGTGGACAGTGGGACACCCAGAGTATTTTTACAAGCTGCTGTGTGTGTGACAGCGTGTGGATGACCCTGTTCCCATGTGCATGACATGCAGTCGGGAGCAGCAGGGATCAGTGAGAGCTGGGTGCTGACAGGCTGACCCATACCAAAGCCCCGTGTCATTACTGGGATCAACCTGTCCAAGGCCACAGACTTTCACTTTAATTCCTCCCGCAGAAAAATGCCTTGCGCAGGTACAGTTGCACTACCACTCTGTTTGAGTCTTTAATAATGGTCCCCAGAAAAGGATGAACCCATCAGCTCTTCAGCACTGGTTGAAGAAGTGGGCCTGGTGCAGGCATAGAGTAAGTTATTTGTTGTGTGTGTGTGAGTGTGTGTGTGTGCGTGTGTGTGTTTATGTTTTCTAATAGTAGGGGGAAATGGAAGGTGTCTGTGGCGAGAAAGCATGTTTTCTCTTCTCTCTCCTTCTCTGATTACTGCTGTTTTGGCAGCTGACGCCCAGTAATGGAGACCTGGCTGTCAGGGAAATTTGTAGCTGTCTGCTGTAGCACAGCTCTTCATTCCAATCAGCAGCTGTCAGCCCAGCCTTGGCGGTTATTAATGACGGCCACTAACTGCCTCACAAATTCTCTGCACTATTTGAGAGCCAGCGTGAAATAAGGTTACGCTCTCCCAGTGTGCTGCTGTGGGTTAATGGAGAGGTCTCAAATATCAAACAACATTAGAAACTGCTTCTAAGCCTTCACTCACTTTCAGGAGCTCACACACTGTACAAGATAAAGTTTTATGTGATTTTTTAATGTAAACAGTATTATCACAACCAATAAAAGTTGTGTCCTTGAGAATAGTTCGGAGAGCTATGTTTTTTAAGTCTTTGTTATTGTGCTGATGCTAATCATTTCACTGTGCGCTTTACTAAGGTAGTAGCACTGCTTGATTGATTGGGGTAACTGCATCATAAAAAGTTCTTTATATCCTTGTATGGTAGAGGTTGCACTAATAGAATTGTGTGTGAGGCCATAAATGCAACCGTGACAGAAAAAGCATGTGTTTGTCAGCTGTTAAACATGGAGCATGGGCACTCTGAACAGCACACTGGGGAACAGCTGCCTTATAAATCACTCACCTCTGAAATGCTGGGATGAGCTTGACAACCTCACCGTCAATCTGTGGGTGAACAGAGGAGCGATTTGGGGCGGGAGGGGCTGACAACAGGGATGTGACACAACCTCCCCTCTGCCTGGCAGGCTAGGCAACAGGGAATACCATCGAATACTTCTTGTCAGGTTCCATGCTGGCAGTCACCTCCAGCTTGGTGAAGCCTGCCGCACCTCTGCTTCCCACTGCGCTCTAGGCGAAACCGCATAGCATGACACCGTCCAGTACAACACAGCAAGGAATTTTAACCACAAGCTACCACTACTATGTGTTTCAGTTGACTCACACAGTTTACGACTCATCTTTCATCTGCCAGATCACCAATAGATGTGTTACACCACAATGAAGAGTGATGCCCTCGGCTATTATGGACCTTGTAAATGAGGACAGATTCCTGTCCTGTGACAGGTAGCAATTAAGTCTTAAAGAGATCTAACAAGGTCCTGAATTATCCTTGTCAGAGGTCGTATCAGAGAACAGTATGTCTGCCATTTGTGGATTGTATGTTAGTCTAGAAGAATAAAGTAGTTCGGGTACAGTTTGTTGGAGAATAAAACATTTTCCGAACTCTGGAGTCTTGATGGACAGCTCACATATAGGCTCAAAGGTGTGGCGTGCTTTCAACTGGGGTTCCTACCCTTATTCACAGGGCAATCTTTACATCCCTCTCCAGTCTGCGGGGGAGGGCTCACGCCTGCAGCGCCTCACCCAAACATAAGCCTGTTGTGAGAATTCATTGGAGCAAGCCTTGCTAGTACAAACTGATCACTGCTGAGATAACAAGCTGTTGTTTTGGCAACAGTCAGACTATCTGAGAAATGATAGAGCAAAAGAAGGAATGATAATAATAATAATAATAGTGACTGCTATATGAGGCGCTGGCGCCCTTGAGTCCTCAGGCTGTTTGAGGTTCATTAAGACCTGTTCTCCCTCGGCTTTAGTGTTGGGCCACATTCCACAACGTGTTAAGTTGTTTGTTATTGGCTATGCTGGTGCAATGGAGGGTGTAGAAAGGGATGTCTGAGCTCCAATGATTTACATCTAGGATAGAGGAAATAACTATGACGTACAGCTAACGACACAACCACCCGTCAATCCAACCACTATTACCACCCTGCCCCTTTGGCATGCGGTACATATCACAGATAAACCAATTACAGGTTAGACGCTATTTCTTAAAGAGGTGGAGTGAACAGTTCTCCCAAGTATTCTGTGGTATTTGACCTGCAGTGTCAGGTTTATGATTTAAGTGCTGTTGCGTCAGACTGATGCTCTGCGGTGGAGCCATCTCCCCCTGCCTAGAAAGTGGCAGGTAGTGGTCAAGAGAAAGGATCCACATTTGAGCAGAACAACTGCAATATTTCAGCACCTCTCCGGTTTTCACAAGATAACAATCAAGGCAGAACAGTCAACAAAGGTTACAGGAGCCTCAAGGCACACTCACCTGATGGTGGGAAGAAGACATTAGGTGTAGTTTCAAAGATGTATTTCAGTGTGTCTCATAGGTCACAGGTGTTAATCAAACTAGCAGTTAATATGTAACAAATATATATAGTGTTTAAAATTTGCTGGAGAAATTCAGTATTTCTTTCATTTTAACCTGTAACATGATCACAAGTCCGAAAAGATGAAAGGAGAGAGTTGTGTGACAGAAGGTCACAGAGCCCGAGGCTGTGTCGGGGAGGGGGTGGGAAACTGACGTCAAGAATCTTTGGTGCATGTGATCAGCATGATAGCACACAGCAATCCCAGACTTTCAACCGTACCACCACATTATTTCCAAGACTGTGGTGCCACATTATCTGTCTTCTTGCTCTTTCCTGTGTTGCAACCGACCATAGCTGTAAATTATATGTTGACTTTAATGTGTCTAAGATATGCCTGGTTGCCTCTGGCAAAGAAGCGAACAGTTGTGATAATAAGGGCAATGAACATTCACTGTAGAAAATAAATAGCAACAGATAGATTAGATAGATCGTAAAATATACAATCATATAGAGACATGATATATTTCTTTGTTAATGGATTCATAGAAACCTCTCCTGAGCAAAAATAAGCAATGCTAGGATCTGGTTAACCCATCAGCCTATGGGTGTGTAACCCCAGACCGTCAAGGGAAATGGTAAACCTTACTCTGTACCTGTCAAACATAACATGATGAACAGCCATAAAGTCATGCATCATTAAAACTTTTCCCACATCCTGCTGCCAAAGAGCAGGGCATGGCTGCAGAACCACGAGACCATAAGTCTGACATGCTCTATAAACTAATCACTTCCTGGGAATCCTCACTTTAAGACACCACTGTTTCATCTGAATGGAGATGAATATTCTGGGGTCATGAAATTTACATTCACGTGTCAGCCTATTCTGGGACACTTGAGGCAAAATGGTGGAAAAGACTGTAAGAAGCATCAACATCCTCACCACTCCAAACTTTAGTGAGCTGTTAAATTCCCCCTGAGTCATTCTACTTCTATGTTCCTTCATGGATCTAGTTTCAGGGCTGGGTAAGACCTAGAAAGAGGTATCTTGCAAAATTGAACATCTGGGTCGTTGCAAAGGGTTGGGTTTTCAAAAATATGGACAGGAGACTTGGAAAACACATTAAATTGTTAGCTCTGGCTCGGGTCTCTATTGAGTGGCTTAGCAGTGAGAGGACGCTTCTTCTCAGAGAGGTGATAGACCATTAAGTACCTCAGTCCCCAGTAGATCACCCTCACCTTCACACATCCATTTCAAAAAAAAAAAAATGCTTTTGAAATTCTTCATGGGAGCCTCACAAATTACATCCATACTTTTGGAGTCCATTTCTTCCCACTGCAGAAATAATTGAATGAAGTAGATGTGTCTGACCTTATGGGCTCCCTTCCTTGAAACTCTACACTTAGGATCTTGTTAAAAGTGTGACAGCAATTTCATCAAATGTGTCTTGTCAGTGATGGACTAGCTCTCTTGTCATTGAATCACTATGGGAGTGGTGGGTCATTGATTTATGGAGCAGACAGGCTGTGGCCCATGCCAATTCACAAGCAGTTGTTGCCCTCTGCACAAGCTGCACTAAGTGGGACATCAATTGGGTCGGTTCAGTTTCATCAGAAAACCTGTATAATACACGATTAATTGGATGTATCACATTATTACAGTCCATATTCTTCTTTTTTGAGATGGGTTCCTGAAATTTACTCCACTGTTAGTTTTAACAGTAAGAAACATGCATCATGGAAGGAGTATTGTCTACTACCTGTAGGCTTTCATGACCCTACAGATCCATGATTGAGCGTCATGCTGATGCAGGCTTTGTAAAGAGTAAGTAAAGAGTAAGTAAAGAGACACCCACAAATACAGAAGGCTGTTTCCCTGAGGAAGTGTTGTTGGGGTGAAGGCAACGCTGTTAAATGAGGGTAAGGAAAAGGACGGGCTCATATAAAGCAACTTGGGGCTGACAGGATGACATTCTGGAGCCCAAGAGGAATATCTGTCCATTTAATACACTGCTCACGTTTACCAGCAAGAGAACACTCAAACAAGGAAAGGAAACCAAGGAAATTCACCATTTTGTGGCTAAGCTATGAGAGGCTTTTTGGCTGGCAATGCTAAAGACAGATAGCTTATCTGACTTTAATAGCCGGCACAGCAGCATTAGTGCTGAGATGGAGCGAGAAGAGGAACAATACGGCACATTAGAGGAGCAGCCAGCACATGCCAGAAACTGCTCCAGACTTCTAATTAGCTTTCATTAACAGTAGGGGAAAGAGCGATTATGGTCTTTAAGTAGTGCATTAGCTAATGTTGCTTTTTCACATGTCAGCAGATTTAAATAGGAGGAGTGTGTTGCCACATCAGAGCCATGTTTTGTGCTGACTGGGAGGTTCTGGTTGATGTTTGTGATGACCTTAAATACAGTGCTGTTGTTTGTTTACACTAGTTATTACCTCTAACAAGGCCACAATGTCAGTCATTTCACTGCACAACCTGTATGCGTATGTGACAAATAAAGTTCTTGACTTGACTTGACATGTCTGACACTTTGCTATCGTTACAGCTGGTGCAAGAAGTTGAATGAATGTGAATAGGAATTACACAACACTGTTATTTTATTGTTGCTGCATTACAGACTTGCTGGGCAGGCATAGAGGAAATGTGATGTTGTCAGTGATCTCTGTCAAGTCAAGTCAAGAACTTTATTTGTCACATACGCATCCAGGATGTGCAGTGAAATGAAAAGTGGCAATGCTCACGGGACTGTGCAAAAAAAAACAACAGTAGCAAAAACAATATTAACAGTAAAAAATGAAGCACACTATTTACAATAGGTATCAAATATCAAATATAAAATATAAATCAAGCATCTGTGTTTCAAGTGAGTAAAATCTCACAGGCACAACAGCATGAGAGAGATAAATCCATCACCACATCATCACTCTGATCAATAAGACAATATTGTTTCCCACTTTTTATTTTTATTTTTTCTATTACTGAGCTTGGCAGATGCAGACACTCAATATGTCTGTGTTTGTTTTCCAGCATATCCCATAGATTGGACTGTTGAACAAACAAAAGGCATTGTTAGCTGATTTATTAATCATTTCCTTTTACTTCATAGTTACAAATGAGGCAAAAGTCAAGCATTAGCCAGCTGCACTCTGTGATTGAAGTTTTATTCCACCACAAACTCGTTTATGCCGCACCATGATTTATGGGGAGAAATCACTGTTACTGGCCCTTCTGACTTTCCTTTCCCTTCACTAAGTTTATCCAGCCGTGCAAATACCGTGAATGGAACTACTTATGTCGTATTCATGCATCTGATTGTGTGTATAATGACATTATCGTAATCAGGCTGTTGATATTTGCAGCTGCTGTGAAGGAGCATTGACCTTCAATAGACTGAAATAAACTTTCTTTCAAGAGGGAAACCTGAAATCCTGAGCTGTTACTCACAACTGTCAACAAGTCCAGTACAATATGCCATTGATCAAGAGAGCAAGAGATGAGAAAGGCAGTAGAGAATGGAGGAACTTTGAGTCCAACAATAACATTCACATAAAAGGCTGATAATAAAGAAATGTCACTCTTGTCAAGCACGGAATCTCCTGAGGCAAAAGTAAGCAAGAGTTTGCTATCCCTTATCATCTTTATTATTATTGCTGCGCTGGGCGGTCAAGGTTCACCAGCAGAGCATACTAACTGTGTCTCCCCTCACAGCATCCAACACCCTCCCTCCTCCCAACACTCACACAACTCTATCTCTTCCTCTCGCTCTCTTTCTCTCCTACCACCAGCCCTGCTCTGTGTGCTCTGCTAATATTGACTCTCCTGACTAACACTGCCTCTATTGAGTCAAACACAGAACTGTTTGACTAGAATTAGAACATCATTGAGATAACAGCCATGGACCTGTCCAAGCTAGAGCTGTGGTGCTAATGTAAAGCAGAGCAGGAGCCCACAGCTGATGATTGTCAGCTGGAGAATGAGCGAGAGGTGCAGAGGTGGGGCTTGCAATCTGTCTTTACACAAATGTTTTCTCACTCTACAACGTTTATCAGCAATGCACAATAGCAGCCACTTGTGAAATGTGCTCTTGTGAAATCGTATGGTTTTGCATCTGGGCGATGCTGTGTTTATGTGTGTGTGTGTGGTTTTATTTCATTAATCCCATTGAGTCAGCTATGGTGCCTTTGTTTAATTTGTCCTTTGTATCTCTGCAGCATAAATAAAGTACTGTAAAACTTGTTGGCAGCAGAAATAAGAGCTTGGGTGCCAAAGCCATTTTACAAAAAGTCTGAATGCAGGTATTAAACTCTTATCTTGAGTTGCACATTGCAGCTATAATGTTAACACCTCTACCCAAACATGAAACACACACAGAAATACACAGACAAGCAAACTTACTCACCTACTCGTCACATGCGTACCCACTCACTCAATCGTTCTTAATCTCTTTCGCGCTCGCACACATAGTACACACTTCACAGGGATGCCATTCTAGTCTAGTCTTGTTATTGTATTATGGTTCTCAAAAAAACATGTTTCTGCCATTCATCAGTCAATCTATTTAACTGATATACTTTGTTGAGCGTATCCATCTGGGTCAGGGACAGACGATATTTGTCAACCATGTGAAAGGAAGAGATGAATAAAAGACTCCTGCAGACGGCAGTGCAGCAATCTTTTCTGCTTATGTGGTTTTATTTTATCCCTACAGGCCCTCGTGGTATTTTGAATTGCCCTAGGTTATGTATTCACTCGTTCGTGTAAGCTAAATGAACCATCCATAATGTAAATGAGAGAGAAAGAGAGATTGAGAGAGAGTGAGAGAGAGAGCTGCTAATTCAGCGGTGCCCCTGGTGTTGGAAGGAATAGAATGAGATGTCAGCATTTTCCCACATTTCAATTTCAAATGAGCTACAGCTGTCTGAGGAGTCAAACCTCCACACTGGATATGCCAAATTGTGCAATTACTTACCAAAAGATTCTCCAACATATGAAGTCAAACGCATTAAGATTGTGGTTCATTCTTTAATTTACATTAAAAAAAACTCTCATTCTTGTCTGTGTTTCTGTGCATATGGAGAGATTACTTCCATAGTCCCCATTTCATCATTTACAAAGTTGCTGACTTCCTCTGACTAGGGCATAGTTGGCAGAGTTACGTGCTGTTGCATTTATTGTGGATGAACGCCCCCTCTCCCGTACCCGCTCAGCACACAACATCCCAAATGCACTGTTTCGCCATTTAGGAGATGGAAAGCACTTTTGTAAATAGTTAATAGCTTTCCGGGGACAGGGGGTGTGTTTTGAGTGTGAAATAATCACTATTGAAAATTCTTCTCTGCCTGTTCAAGGATCAACACGACACAAGGTAACCAAATAACAATAGCTACATTGCTGATCTTTACACTCCATCTCCTTTCAGTCAATAATTACCCTGCGTATATACACTCGGCACCGTGAAATATGGCCAATGTTATTTTGTGCCCTTGTTGAAAAAATATTTCCTGGCATTTTATTGCTTGCAAAATGTTTCAGCCAATTTAATATTAGATGCATATTTGAGCTGGCATGCAATGAAGCATATGTCAGATGAGCAAAGGCACTGGCACTACTGATGCATTTAGCTGCTCAAAGACAGAAGAAAGACAAGGGAGAGGCCTTGTCTGTTCTCCATTAGAATCTGCTCAGTTCCTCTACAAACAGCGAGGATGCTAGCCAAACAAGCTTATTCAAGGGGGTTCTGTGGGGACCATGTTAGCTCAGCAAATCCAGCTCCACAAACATGCTTCAAAGAATCCTGCTATCTCCACAAAGCCTTTGATGTGGGTATTGATCATGCAGAGGGCTGTGAGAAAGAGGGATGCAGTGGAGGTTTAGTATTCTGTTCTGGCCAAGATAGAATAGATAATAGCAAAAACATGCACTCCCACCATGCCACACTGTTCCACAGTTATGACAGCTGCACAACCATTTTCTAAGGTTGAGGTAGAGGAGATCAGGGGTAAGAGAAAAGGAAGAGAAAATTAGATAATTTTCCCCAGTGACAGATCACGGAGCATTATGTTTACTATGGCCATGGTAACAAAGCAGCAGTGAGAGGGAGGAGCCGGAAAAGAATCAGTATGGAGTCCAAACATGAGTTGACAGAAGAAAGCCACACCTCCACATATGTGACAATATGAATCGTGTGACTCTGACATCTGTCCTCCTGCACCGAAAATCATTTATACTTTCTCACTTTAAAAGGTCATCGTGTACCCAACATAACACTTTGTTTGATTACGCATGGTGTTGCAGTACAGTGGCAACATATTGCTACAGAAAGCAAAGCAAACACAAGCAAAGCAGCCACTACCAGAATTGCAGTCACGCTGTATGCTATAGAAAGATAAACAAAGTCTGCTCTTCTTAGCATGGTAAAACAGCCACCCACAGTCCTGCTCCTGTCTCACACTGAGACCATTAGTCACAATGATTTCTCTGCCAGCTGTCCTGGTGTTTGCTTAAGCTAGCCTCGCAGGCAGGTTGAGCCTCATTTGAACTCTCACTTCAGTTTATTAGGCGTGCGCTGGATCGTTAGCATCCAGTAAGGCTGATGCAGATGTGTTCCTCAGGTAAAGTTCAAATGCAAGTCTGAATGGTCATAAATCATGTGGATAAACTAGTAGTGGTAATGCTTCGTGGATTGTATGAAGCCACAGTCATCCAGTGATTTGTTTTTTGGAGTGACCACCCCATTCACCTTGTCGAAAGGAGTAACAGCTGGTGCTCTAATCTTATTTGTACTCACGGGTGTCGTTATCTCCGTCTTTATACTCACACCTGGCCTTGTGTGACAAAAGTAGTTCCTTTATGAGAATGAATGAACGTAGCCATGCCCTGTGATTTCAATAACAACTCCTTAATGCACTGTGGTAATTGCCTAACATTTATAAAGTGGAACAAAGTGGATAAAAGCACCAGTGTTGCAGACTATTTTAAGATAAAGAGTTGATGTGCGTGTTCACAGAGGCCTTTGTGCTTGTGTAGGTGTGGGAGTTGTAGGGACCTGACTGAGCTTTACGCAGATATGAAAATCATGTGGTGCTATTTCACCCTTTTCTAAATGCCACCTACGATTGTCCACAGATAAGATGGTTCCAATGTGGGCCATTTGCATGAAAGCATTGCCAGCTTCAAAGGACAAAGGTTTGAAATACCATTCTCTTTCTTGCTGTAGCAAATAAAGACTTACATGTATCTGTTTAGTAGATTAGTAAGAGATGTCTTAACACCCATGGAATCTCTGTACTTGTAGAACTGAAGCCAGAACATTCATGTGATGCGAGAACGTGAGTCAATCTCTGTGACATCCAAAGAGCAGTTAGTCGTCATACATCATGCTGCATCATGCAATTGTCAGTACAATCATTCCTGGCATCTCCTCTCCCTTCATTTCATCAGCAAACTGCTTGGAGCACTGCTTAAATAATCAGCCAACTGCGCGCAAAACCCAGTTATGCCACAACATTAACTAGATGAGATCAACCACTTGTAAAAAGGAGTTGGATGTTTCTGTGAGGGACACATTGTGGTTACAATGAATGTGAGTCAACGGAAATCAGTCATGGCATACTGTCACCACAGTAAGGACACAGCCAGTTAAAGTGCAGCCAAGCCACATATTCTGGGCAAGGAGAATACACTCAACTGACAGCTGTAAGCACTTAGGCTGCTGCCAAGAACAAAGACAGGGAGAAAAAAACACTATCCAGCCCACTCTGGCTATAATGAGCATGCACAACAATGACTTCCAATATTTTCAGTAAAAATCACTCATGGCTTCAATTGCCTTTGTCAGAGGTCAACTCCCTCAATGTTGATGCGTAACCACAACAACAAGCATAAGACAAATGGATTTCTTGTTACATCTTATGCTCGAAATGACAACATGCTGTGTCAGATGAAGACTAGAGGCTGTGAGGGAATAAAATAGACAGAGACAGACTACGGTAGTTAACGTCTGCATAAAGCAGATGATAGGAATGTAGACTTTGATGAGATGTAGTCATACATGTCTTAATGTAACAGCTAGGACGACAGCAAAGTGACAACAGCTAGGATTGGGCTGGAGGCAGAGCAGGAGGAGGAGGAGGAGGCAGCAGATGGGATGAGGTGTTCCGAACCACTAACCACATGCGCTTAAGGGTCAGAGCAATTCACATTCAGTGTGGTTCTAAACAGCTGAAAACCCAATTTTACCTCTGGGAGTCTCTCTGTTTGTGACTCTTTGACCCATCTCCCCTCATTGCAACCACACCAGTAGAAGAGAGACAGGGGGCTAATATTGCATTGAGATTCAACGCAGTGCCTCATGCCCTCACTATGCATGTTAGTATGCATTAAGGCAGAGGAGCATGAGGTGAGCAAGCAGTGAAGAGAAGCACCACGAAAAACCAGCTGAGTCCCGAGAGGCTGGGAAATGGGCTGAATGACGATTGACTGGCTGTCAACACTCATCTGCATTCCCATATCTTCCTGGCCTGACACATTCTGCTGGCAGACAGTCATGGCCTTGACATATTGAGATGTAGTGCAAGACCCCAGCTTAGAGCTTTCGTTAGCAAAGCATTGTTCTCATGCAGTATTTACCAAGTTTCCCCACTAATTGACTTTCATTGTCAGGGTGTGTTATCCTTGCCACTTAAAGAAGGCAGAAAACCATGTAACGAGTTATGGTTTATAGAACAGCTGTGATTGAAGCGCTTGCTACAACATGCCCTTGAAATCAGCAACCATTCAGTTGTTATGATACAGCCTTGGAAGGAACTTAAACCTCCATCATACCGCAGATGCCCCACAGCCAAGTATAGAATCGTACTGGATAGGATTACACTTTCATCACACCTATTTAAACCCATGCCCATGTTTCACAGCCTGATTTGGGACAGTGTGTTAATGATATAAGCAGAAAGAAGTCATGAACCTACTGCCGAGCTAAGTCAAAGTTCCCCCATTCAAAAATTGAACATCTACTTTAAAGGATAGAAAACGGCAAGGGATTCATTAATCAGCAGCGTGAGTACAATGATGTTATGTACATAGAAAATATAGCATCAAGCAGATCACACATGAGGAAATTATCGTATGAGCGACAATATAATGGACAATGTCAATTTGAGCCATTGATTTATGAATGACACAGTATCACGGACATGATTTGAAAATTATTTCATCAGGCTTGTGCCAAAAGACAGCTTAAGACCTCTTTATCAGAGTAAGCCAACCAAATAGTCAATAAAACACTGCAATTAGGCTTGCTCTTTCAAAAACGTAGATGGTCTAATTGACAGTGTGTATTGAAGCAGAACATCAGAATTCCCTCTAGCAATTTTAATAACACTGATGAGCGTAATGCATAACCAAAAGATTTAAGCTCTCAAACAGAATGAGCCATTCTTAAGATACACTTCCAAGAATGGTATTGCTTTACGACTTAGTCATTTTAGTTTACGGTTAATGAATTTATAACCCTTTGTCTTTCTGGATTTCTTTCATCAAATGGATTTATGGCTGTCTACTTGCATCAGGAATTCCATAATAACACCTTTCTATTGCTCTTGCTACTAGGTTGTGGAGGCCTGGGTGTGAGGAGCAGGGGATAATAGTGTGGTGCAGCACATCAAACAGAGCCCAGTCAAAAGCAAAGCACTCAATATCTCATAGGAGTGAATTTAATGGCCATTGGCTGCTCTGGGCTCTTGACCCTCTCCAAGAGGCTCCATGTTAGTCACTCTCCAGTGCTTTCCAATTGAAACCCAGCCAGACTGGTAGTAGATGAGATTTCAACTATCTACTCAAGCTTGGCTGAATGTACCAGTACCTACTGCTGATCATTGGGCTGATGCTGTTCAGTTGACATGAGATAGTGAACCTGGGCAGACATTTCAGTAGGCTCTTGTTTTACTGGTAAATGTTTCAAGCAAAAAAAGATTCCTCTTCCCTTATTTATGTGTAGTGGATTGAAATGCAGGCCAATATGTCAATATTCACTCCATAACTGACAATATAATAAGTGTACCATTTGTCTCTTTTAACATCAATACCAACATTGTTCCTCAACTCCCCTTTGGCTGTTTCCAATGTCAAGACAATAAAATGGCTATAATATCAACAAGCCACCACAGTTCAGCACAAAATGCACAACATTGGAGACCAGGAGACCAGGAACCCAGTTGACTTGGCCCCAAGGCAGCTAGCCAGATGAGTTTAATATGGATTTATATACAAAGTGTCTTGTTTAACATAATGAATACCTAATCAAGCATGAACACAGGAAAGCAATTTCACTGAAGCAATTGAAAGCAGATTGTTTATAGAACAAAGAATATTGCTCCTCTTGGCACAGGATAGCCCTGAGCTCTAACTCAAGATTAAATCTGTCTGTTCAAGCACCATTTAGAAATAAATGGTTATTTTTTCCTTATGAGTAGGTCACCAATATAGCTAAGAATTGCTCATCAGTAACACTTCCATAGAAATACTGCCATTGTGCAATATAAGGGACTCCACAAAACCTTGTATCAACCACCTAATGCCTCTCTCCCAGGCTCAATAATGTATCTCTCTATCACGCCAGCAGTGCAATTTAACCACAAGTTTGTAGCTTTATACTAGTTGCAGTCCTCTGCCTCCATCTAGTGTTCAGTAAAGACTCTACAGCAATTGTTGGAATCATCAGGCATTCTGTGTTTTTCCTCAAAGACAAAAACACAATACAACAAAAACAAGAAATTGGTGTTTTAAAGGAATTGTATTCCTGAGTGAGTGCAGTTTTGCCAGGGCCAGAAGGAGATTTCATATGTGAGAAAAGAAATTGAATTTTTGAAAAAAAAAAAAAAAAAAGGAAAATAACTGGTTATTCAAAATCTGAATCTGCAGCTCAATATTATGCCATCATGCAAGGTAGAAAAACAGTTTGCAGTGGACAAAACTGATAATATGGCATCTCCACTGGCATCCAATGACTCCTTATGTGACTGCATTACACACAAATGTACAAACAGACTATCTTCAGCAACAGGGCCATAATAACCAAGCATTTGTCCCCTTTGAATGAAACACTTGTATCAAGATATAATACATTTTACAAAACAGCTTTGGTGAACCATGTATACACATACATTGCATATATAAAGCATAGTAAATGTTTAAATATTAATACTAGATATAAAAGTTCAGAATATCCACTATTGCACAACAGACAGGTGAGGAGAGAAGGGAGTGATGACTGAAGCAGCGGTCAGCTCTTCTTCATGGTTTTCTGCGCCTGCAACACACCATGGAATTCAATCCAACCCTCTAATTACCAGGGGACACAAAGTGCTATCACCAGATATAAACCCAGAAAGAAAACACCACTTACTTGGGGTAGCCACGATGCTCATAACCAGGACCCATATTTGATCCAGCCCTCATCTCCATAGCCACGGAGCACTGGAAACAACAGAACATATAAGTATTAAAGTAAATATTTATACGGTAATTTGAAGGGGATGGGCTCTCATCACCTACCAGAATGACTTCAAAAGGTTTTTGCTGTTGTTTAATAAATGGACAGCCCTATGAACTATGTCCTAAGCTGAGTGATAACTTCTTTGAGCACTAATCCTTCATTTTGTTGTCTGTAAATAAATTTGGTTTCATCGGTCCACAGAACATTCCCAGACGGATTTGGGTTTGTCCAGGTGGGTTTTGGCAAAGATCAATCAGGCCTTCTTGTATTTCTCTTTCAGCAGTGGGGTGACTACCTTCTTGGTTGAACTCTCCAGGTCAGCCTTGTGATATTTGGATGTCATGTGATTACACCAAAAATGAGAATCCATTTCCCCCGAATTGTTCTAAAGGGTGCTAATAAATTATGGCCACTTGTCAATTTTGAAACCATTTCCAATTATTTCAGAAGATATTGAACATTATCTACATAAAAGGCAAGGGTGCCAATAATTTTGGCCAGAACTGTATGCCATCTTCTTACCCTCGTCTCGACATCTGTCCAATCTCCATCTATATGCCCACCCGTCCTGGCGGGGCTGCCTTCGGATGATCTCCTCTTGCGACTTCACCGAAACAAAAAAACACAGTGACACGGTAAACCATCATGATACTATCACACTGACAAACAGCTAATTATAACTGGCCGTGGACGTCTACCTTGGGGCTGTGGGGAGCTCCTGTTTCAGGGTCTCTATGTCAGTGAACTGGACTGCCTGTCCTCCTCCTCTGGTTTTAGTCACCTCACCCTGTAACAAGAGCATACATTGGTAGTGTGTCAACCAGACTTTTCATGACTCCAAACAGTGCAGAGGGCAGGGCCTGTGCTAGTGGGTGCAGAAAATGTTAAATATTTCACCTTGTAACAAATATTTTAACTTTCCTTTATTTACCTTGATTAGTTTGGTCTGGATTTCACCATCAGAGGCAACCTCCTGGTGTGTTAGAACATATTTGTCACATTTAGACAGGACCTTCTCACTGGGGGCAGACACCTTGATGGCATTGGGGAGGATGGGCTGCAAAACCGTATCCAGGTCTATACTGGAGGAGGGCTTGTGGTCCACCCATTTCTCCCCACCAGCAGAACGGGAACGTCGGTGCAGTGGTCGTACCGGTGTCGCAGTCTACTCCGATCAAGAGAGTAAAGAACAAATTAGGGAGGAAGAGACCCTGAGTCTATTCAATCACAAGGGTAAAGACATTCATTACTGCAGTTTACACTGCATGGGGAGATCCATTAACAGTCCAAACAAAAATGTATTATACAGGTCCAATGATTACATTAAAGCTTGCCATAATCGTCTGCCATCAGGTTCCTTAAAATAAATGCTAAAAAGGTTAAATATATGATCAAATATGGTCACCATAACAAACACTTCCAAGTTGTGTGCTTTAAAAAGAGCAAGATATTTTAATAGAGAGGAAAAACGTTTTTTTAGTATTATGTGCAAATAACAAATGGATTAGGGCATTTTCACATTTAAGCATCACACCAAACTCTGGAAAACAACCCCAAATGTTACACCAGACTAAAAAACAAGAATACACATGATGTGAATGCTTGAGCCACTAATTTTCTTGCCACTCTACATCCTCGTCACGCTGCTCACAGCTACAGCACTGACCCTGTAGGTTCCCTTGTCTAGGTCTACATCAAGGGTAGGGGAGGGGGACTGGGGTTCATCCTCCTTAACCAAACACATGCATCTCCTCCTGACCAGTCTGGCTGCAGGGCCTGATAGGATGTGGGATCTAGGGGTTTTACTAGGAGAATGGCAAGCCTGCCTGGTGCCCTGGGCTGCCCACTGCTCCCACACAGAGATGCAGGAGGCCACAGATACAGAGCTAGTGGTGCTAGGCGTGGGGGAGGAGGGCCTTGGCCTTGTCTCACCCTCCAGAACCCTACTGGCATTGACTGGCAGTGACCCTGGCCTGACCTGGAGAGAATCAACAGAGCACTGGGGAACAGTGTGGAACGGCTGCACACATATAGTTAGTATACAGACACACAGCAATCACATTAAAATTAGATCAATGTTACAGTATTTGGAAGAATAAAGTGCATTCCCTTGGGAACTATATATTGTAGTCAGTAATGATCAGCTTAGTCTGGTCAGGATCGGTGTATTTGTCTGTGCTTTATGCATAAACTATGTTGAATTTGAAGGGACAGAATTGTGTTATCAAATGATAATAGTCTTGCATCTAATAGTCTTTATGTTAGCAAACAGGGTAAATAAATAAAATAAATGATGAGCTAGCAAGCCCTTCTAGAGGCACATGTCAGCACAACATACAGGCATAGGTGAGGGTGAGGCTGATCTCTTCGCAGGGAGGCGTTCCTCTCTGGATGGTCTCTGAGGTTGCACTTGACGCTGCAGAGGTTCAGGACGACCCGACTTGGTCTCTGTCACGATGGCCTTCAGTTGCTTCAGCTTCTCATCTTTCACCCATAACTTGTTTTGCATCTCCAGTTGCTTTGCATTAACACGCCTCTCCTGCACAAATAGGAGGCATAATGTGAATGGATAACACCAGTGATTGGGCAATTTTACAGCTATTGTCAATGGCCAGCAATGCTTGCCAACAACTTTGGTTAAATTCATTGCCCTGGCAGAAACTGAATTGAAATCGAATTACCTCATAACTTCAAATGATAAAGTTAATCCAGAATACGACCCACAGACTAAATCTTTCCATCTGCAGAAGTTATATGTGTTACACCAGTGCTAGACACTTGAAAACCATTTAAGGAAACACTACACCTAGGGGATGCAGGCCATTAAAAGGTTGTACCAAGATTAATCTGGACCTCTTCCCATGTACACCACTTCTTCTGTAAACCTGTCTGTTGTCAAAGTTTTTCAGTGATCGAATACAAACATACACAAGTGAAATTAGATGAATCTTATAAGGCATTTTAAATGCATTGGGAATAGGTGAACTGCATTGCAGCCACTGGGAAATGTGAGGTAAGCAAACAACATTTCAATGGTGACACATATTCCTGAAATGACAGCAGAGATTTATGTAAATTAGTAGGCTACGATAGAGAAAAGGCACCTCATCTGTTTACATCCTGTTGCTACTCACACATTCCTTCTCCCACTTGTACTGGGTGTCAGTGACTACACCCTGCATGCGCTGCTCCATACGTCTCTTCTCAGACAGCTCCCTCTGCAGCCTCTGCGCCCTGGTTTCCAGCTCTAGCTGCAGCGAACGCTTGTCTTCCTCATAAATGTTGGTGGTTTTCTGCAGGATGTCGATCTGAGAGAGAGACATGTCCGATAAAATAAAAAAAATAAAAAAATAAAAAAATCTGAGGGAGGTTGAAATTCTTTGGTTTCTCACCTTGTATTCTTGCATCTTGGTCTTCTTCTCTAAGCGATCAATCTCAGTCTTGTGATTCTGGATGATTTTGTCTTTCTCTCCCAGTTTGCCATTTTGTTCTTGAATACAATTGACTTTGGAAACAAGGTTGCTGTCCAGTTCCTGAAGCATAGACTTCATCATGTTGGCTAAAATAGTATGGAGGAGAAGAAAGGTGAGCCAAGATAACAAATTCAACTGTATAATTAACCTGGTAATTGTCCAAAGAGGTGAGGGTTGAACTAAAAGGCCAGCGGTCACCTGCTTTGTTGTACTCTTCAATCATCATCTGCCTAATCCTTTGCCTCTTCTCCAGAGCGTCAATCACCCTGGGCAGGGTCACGTCATCATGAGGGTCAGTCAGCTCACAGGAGGGCAGGGGGGGGAAGCTGTGCAGTAGTTGGTTTATAACAGAGGGCATATCTAGGGGACAGAGAATTGATCATGAAGACACTTAAATCCTGACTGGGTGGCCCTTTTCTGTGAGCCCTTCTAGCAGTACAAAATATTCCATCAATGAAACATTTACATGCATTCTGGTTAAGTAGCACAATTAACCATGCAGGTTTATTTAGTATAGTTGCCCTATGTTGTGCATGACAATTACCTCTGTCTATTGGACCACCACGCTCCTCCAACCTGCGAGACAGTTCCTCTTTAAAGGCCTGGTTTCTCTGACGCCGGCCTGCAGCAAAGCCACAGATAGGCCTGTCCACTGGACGAGCCACTTCCACCTCCTGGGTCATCTCTGCAAACCGCATTACCAGCTGTACATGTGGAGCACATTTTGCCCCAGGTTACTGCACACGAGTCACCGTCGCTCAATCAAAAGGAACTTATATTTTTACACAAATAAAAGCAGGATACACAGATTTTCTAAAATGTGAAGGGTGACTTACCAAGCTTTCCTCATAGTCGTCGGCCTTGGGATTGACACACACAACCATTCTAACTTTGCCTTCTCCGTCAAAGTAGTTCTTGAACAGATGGGTTACTTTAGAGTCTCTGTAGGGAACCATCTAGGGGAGAAAAAATTAAATTAATTATGGTTCATCAGTGAATATAATGACTTCAAGCTCAGAAGAAATACAAACCTTGTTTGTGCCACAGATCTGGTTCTCTCGAAGTACCTCAATACACGTCCGCAGGGTCATCAAGGACTGATTAATGTTACCTTCAATGAAAGAAAAAAAAAAAGTTGTTTAAGCTCACATGAACCTCAGCAATAAGAAACACAATACCAATACCTTTTTGGTAAATTACAAACCTGCTTCACGTAAACGGTTGCCCTCTGCCCTTGTCCTACTGGTGCGCTCGCTTCCTGCCAAATCCACCAGGCACAACTGACTCACAGTCACCTGGTTCGTATCCTGAAACACAAAAAAAACTCATTCACATAAAACAAACAAGCACAGAGATGATTTTAGGTCCTTATATCATAATTTAAGCATCCATATGTGAGTCATTATAGAACTGCAACCAGCTCTGGAACTGCCCAACCCCAGCTTCAACAGACCTGGAGAATGTTGTCTCCATCTGCATCCAGGGGAGCCTGAGCCAGTTTGATGATGAACACACTGTGAGAGCGACTGGACTCCCTATTCAGCTGGGTGTTAGCAATCCTCCTCTTCTTCTGACCTGGAAGAACATTAAACACGTTTCTTATCAAGCATGTTTACAGACATGTAGTAACTATCCATGCAATTTCAGCTATAAGCCAGTTCAGGCACAAAACTACAATTACTCTATATAACTCCTCTATGATCTGCTCAGAGAGAAGATTAACTGAGGTCATTTCCTGGTCAGAGCTGACCCGGAGGGCAGCAATACCAGGTCAGTCAAATCCAAAATCATCACCGCAGTGTTGCAGGGTCTGAAATGAACACTCATCAAGCATCAAATGCTGGTAAAATTTGTCTTTGGCAGATAAATCAGTTAGGGTCACCAGCCACACTGGTCAGTAACTTTTTGAGACTATAACATCTGAATGTCTCCATTACATAGTCTTTGCCTATTCTCAAACTTTGTCCCTGCTGACCACTGAACACTCTGACCATGAGCCAATCAAATCAAAACAAAGACCTGGCTGCCTGTTACACTAGCTCCACACAAAGTGGTAGCATCTAAACCTTTTAGCCTGGATGGATAGAAACTTGAAAATGTTTCCCCAATGTGGTGAGACAAAGCGGGTGTGAGAAACAATTAAAACCAAGACAAAAAGCACTCATTGTATAAGTGAGTGAGCAAGTTTTAAATTACAACTCTAAATCTACTCACAGTACCCGATTCTGTACACAGAATTGCATTGAAAACGGGTAGGGTGACCAGTAATGACAGGTCATTTTTTTAGTTTACCGGCCCTTGGCAGGTGAGCCAAAAAGTTGTTTATATTTTTTCTTATATTTGCGTCCTAGATTCCTAAGTCTAGAGCGTAGCAACTTACCTCTCCAGAATACTTCAAAGGCCTCCTCGGTTGACTTGACTTCAACCTCTGTGCATCCAGCCACATACATGTTGTGGTTTTGATCCTCTCTGAGAATTTTAGATTGAGGTGGTCTAGATGAAGAAAATGCAATTGTTAGTCCCTGAGCATATTGAACTGTATTCTTCATGCAACAGATTTGGGATAAGGAATGACAAACATTTGCGTTGCTGGATTCCAGCGATCAATCAAAATACTATAAAGCGCCATACAAAGCAGGTGTAAAGACATTCAGCGGCTCAAAGACAAGCAACAGGGGGTAATGCAAGGATTTCAGAATTTAAAGGAACACTTGTCATCGCTTGAGACATTACCTGGTGTTGCCTGCAATCATTGGCCCTGTCAAATTGTTAAGATTCAATCTTGCACACCCCTAGGTTCCATAACTGGGATAACAAAATATTTTCGTTGTGATCACATTGGTGCAATAACAAGAAAATATCTACACATGGTTACAGAGGCAACAGAGTTTTGAGAATGTCTCCAGCAGTGACAAGTGTCTCCAATTTACAACTCAGAATGCAAACATTTATTTAGCAAATTGTTGCTAAATAAAGCTAATACTCTGATGTGCACTGGTCACGTACGTGAACTCAGTGTTCTGCCGCACAGGTGTGCCTCCACCATTCCACCTAACAGAAAAACAGAGACATTTGATCTGCCATGTTCTCTACCAGCAGAATCTTTAATATCTGACTACTTTTAAAACTAAACTGTTAAGATTAAAGTCATGATCCAGATTCATTATGTTGCTGCACATTACATTTCACTAAAAATATAAAATTCCTTTCAGTTCACATTCCCTGTACTCACTTTGGTTTAATTGGGTCATATGGAGTTTCCTCCAGGAGATCATAGATGTAGTTGTTGTAGATTTCTATGTAGGAGACAAAGACGCTGTGGCTGCTGTCCTCATCCACACCATCTACCTTGCAGGCCTCCTCTGGCTTAATCATGTCAGCAAATTCAGGATCAAGCTTTTGCCTGAAAATATCCAAGTAGTGAATTACAGCTGGTGAAATAAATGGACATGAAGTAATTGCATCAGATATATTGCAGCAGATCACTGGCTTTTCACAGCACTCACAACTTACTTTGAGGAGGGAGTTTTGGGTACAGACGACTGGTTTTCCCGTCTTTGGCGCTCCAACAAAGCATCAACTTCATTCTGTACCTCCATACCATTTTTATCATCTGTCTTGAAAACCTGAGCAGACAGGAAGCATGGCATTAGATAAACTGACTCATTTAAGATACAAGTCTAAAGATTTCACAAAACAATGAATATAATCAAGACATTTGACATGAGAGGTGATAAACTGCCACTGTGTTAAGTCCTACTGCTACTCTCTTACATATCTTTTGGCCTGGTAAGGGCCTATACTGTTGAAGATCATGTCAAGGGAGCGAGGTAGAAGTCCACCCTGGCCGGGGGAGCCTGTCATGGTGAAGGTCTTACCACTTCCTGTGACACCATATGTAAAGAGTAGCCCTGCAACAAAGAAGCCATAATGAAGAACAGTAGAGAGAATCTGAACTGCCAGTCATAGCTCTAAAGCGATACAGACCTTGGTGTATGTATCCTTGTTTAAAATACAGTATGAGGGATAGTCAGAGAAGGGAGTAGAACAAAGCGCTGTCAAACTTTTGGTAGGTAGTAGCCAAATCAGGCAGATGGGTGTCATTTAACATTGCTATCTGGAATTCATACAATACTTCTCAGGTCAGCCAATAATCTTACCATTTTTTCCATGGATGAGGTCATCCACAAGAGGTTTGGCAATGTCCTCAAATAACTCCATCTGAGATGTTGCAATTCCAAACACTTTTTTGAAGGAATACTGTGTCTGAAAGTAAATGAGATGGGTTGGGCTACTCAGGTTTAGCACATAGATAAGATGAATGTTTATTCTACCAAATTGGGTGAATAATGTAACTTAATATTGTGTAAATGTTAATGACAAAGGACTTAAAGGCATTTTGTTTTGACTACTGCTACACTAGCTTTAGATACCTCTTTGAACTCCCCATTCCTATTGGCTTTGAGGCCTTCAGGTGCGTGTAACTGGATGGTGGTGGTGCTGACCACTTCAATGCAGCACTCTTCATGCTCCACACCTAAAGGTCGTACACGGCAGTACACCTGAGAAGAGATAAAGAAACATTAACGTTAAAACACGTCTAAATGCGTCACAGGCAGAGTAGGTTAACATTACTTTTTTCTAACATTAGCGACTTACTCGATCACTGGTGGCTGATTGTGATAAGCTTTGAATGAAGGGTTAAAGGTAACGTATTAACTAACTGTAACGCTACAACTACCGCGTGCTTACGGTAACGTTACTTCTGTAACGTTAGTTATTGCTACTCACCCCAACTGGGTCTTTCTGGTTGCTGAAAGCTTTCTTGAGAGGAGGTCTGCGGGGGGTTTTACCCTTCCTGGAAGATCATAGCAACTCATGGTTAGCTCAGATTCACATTACGTTGTTAGGTTACCATAGCCGTTGCCTAGTCAGCTTGGTAGCTGGCTAGCTGGTTGCCGCTTGTTTAGGTCCCGTCGACATTACTGTAACCATAACAATATTATACTTGACAACAGATTTCTAACATAACATAATACATAAAAAGTACTCACGCCGGTCTTATCATTGTGTTGCCTTTTGGTTTTCTAGTCGGCTTTACCGTTTCAAAGTTCGAACTTCCCTCCTCCTCGAATACAAGGGATTTTTCAAAATGAACCAATCGCAGCCAATAGAATTCGACAACAGCCGAACACGTGTTTCCGCCTTTACTTCCGGTATACTTGAGGATGAAGCCAATAGGGCGTCGAAGTGGATGTTAACCAAGACCGACCGCCCATTGGTTTACTAGCCGCCAGCGCGATTTTCCAGACATTCCATAGATGTCTTAAATAATGTTGAAAATCACCTGGCAGCACTATGTAAAGTTATGGAGAGAATGGCGACAGAGAGACTAACTTACTTCCTGGGAAGTAGGTATTAATCTCCATGTCAGAGTGGGTTTAGGAAAGGAAGGGGGACTATGGACTCAATACTCTGTTTGGAGTCAGAGGTGAGGAAGCCACAGGTAAATAAGAAAGCTGTAGCAGTCTTTTCCAATGTAGAGAAAGCATATGGTGTGGAAAGAGGGCGTATTTATCAAATTGGATGCAGTGGAAGTGGGAGGGAGGGCATGAAATTGGATGAAAGATTTCTTAATTGGGAGAACGATACGAGCTAGAATAGGGAAAGAAATGTCAAACCAATATAGGGTGGAAATTTGACACCACAAGGTAGCGTAATTAGTCCATTATTATACTCAGTTATTGTAAATGATGTTTTTTCTCAGTAGGTGGCGGTAATGCGCCTTTAGCGTTGGTTGCCAACCGCCATTAAAAACCAAAGAAGAGGACCTGGCAGCACTCTTCAGTATAAAAGTAATCATAAGCTATACAACATTTATGTAATTTTTATTTAAAAAAAATAGTGTATTTATAAGGTAGTGAATGAATGAATATCACCTCATTCTAGTGTTTCTCATCAACAAAGTATCTCTACAAGAAGGATTGGAGGTAATTGGTTGGACGTGACTGACACCTACCGTCCACTAGCTGTAACACACACAAGTTACAAAACACGGAAAATCACGTGTACTTGTGCGTGCTACAAACACTGGGGTTCCTGCTCTTAAGAGAGTAAAAAACGCATTGCTCTTTGAAAGACTGAACCATATAGGTAAGCAATACACAATCGGTAAACTGTGTCATATAAATACCTAACCAGCCAGCCAGCTTGAATGAGCGTCGAGTTCAATTCCCGTATTGTCTTGCATAATCCTACTTTTAACTTATAGGGATAGAAATGAAAAGTAGACCTGTGCAGTCAGATGCATCTGAATCGAAGGGTAAGGTAAAGAAAAGAACGGGGGAAAGCTCCGGGCGAACTATCTCCCATAAACTACGGGAGAAGATGGACGGGGAGACATCGAAATCAGGTCTGCATTCCTCATATACGAGTTCAGCACTCCATGTGAATAAAGCCTGTCATGATAGTTGTACTTATATAGATTTCTGTACTTTTAAGGGCCTTCTCTCAAAATCAACAACTCTTCAGGACCCCAGAGGAGAGGTGGTCATGGAAGCATCTTGCACTACATTTACAAGAGCACTTTGGGGCAAAGTCTTCACTCACAAATGAGACAGGTAAGATCGGTGGCGAATCTCTTGGCAGTGCAGAATACCCAGGTAACATTGTAATCATGAGCATTTTAACCTCTAAGTCTTGCATTCCAGTGTCTTCAGGAGCCCTTTGTCCGTTCCCTGTGGTCCTACAAGCTCCATCGCACTGCCAGCCCTTTTGATCGTAGAATCACCTGTCTGGAATGGCACCCCACTCATCCCACTACACTGGCTGTTGGTTCCAAGGGGGGGGATATAGTTCTTTGGGACTTTGATGCACTCAACAAGACAACTGTTATTCAAGGGGTGAGAAAAGGGATATATTGTTCTTGTCAAAACTGAGTTCATGCATGGCCTGATTTGTTTTACCTGACTCTTGTTGACTGACCAGCACAGGATGCTCAACAAGCGTATCTTTTTAAACTGCTTACAATTATTGCAGCAGTTATATTATCAAATGCAACACTATGATGTCAAGGAGAATTTTATACTGAGGCCTAAATTATTTTGACTCTATGCCATGGGGTCGTCTTTGACTACACACTTCTATTTGATCTCTGTGGGGGCTGGAGACTCAGTTACAGACATGAAGTTTAACTCACCTATTCATCTCATATATGGGTGGGATTTCAATGGGACAACTCAAAGAGTGTTTGCCAACACAGACACATTGGAGTAAGATTGAGACTCCTTGTTTTCGACAAGACAAAGTCAGAGTGGTAGTGGGTCAGAAAGCTATAAGGTTGTGGTAGGCCTGCCGTTACTTGGTCTGTCCAGTATCAGTCCTCTTTTCGGGTGACCCTCATCTAATGAGTGCTGTCATCAGTGTGGCGATGTAGTACTAGTAGTAACTGCCCTGTGATAGGCCTGCATTTGTCTTTTTGTGCACAGAAAGGAGCCGGGGACTTTATTGGAGGGATGAAGTTTTGTCCCACGGACCTTTCCAAAGTCTATGTGGCCTCTGGTGATGGCACGTTGACCATGCAGAGCTTTAAGGGTTGTACATCCACCACTCTGTCCACAATTCAAGACTGTGGCCATGAGCACCATAATGTTTGGTGAGGAAACAGGGATTTTAGTTCAAAGAAGACTGATGCTTGTTGTTTAAATGATGTGAAATGGAAGGGAATGTTCTGTGTTTATTCACTGTAGGATTCATAGGAGTACATATAATGTGTGGTCTGTTTCAGTTGTTATATTTTTGTAGGATCATATCCGTATTACTAGGCTCACATAGTTGATTTTTTTTTTTTTTTAAAGGTCTGATTGTTTTGATAAGTAGTAATTTTACTGTTACCACAGCATTCATTTTGTGTAGTATTAGGGAATTCTTATGTTTGATATGTTTCATTTTTCATCTATCATATACAATAATAGTCACCTGTGCTTTCTTATACAGTTATTGGTACTGCTGTCTAGATGTGTCTGTAAACCGACAGATGCTTGTCACAGGGGACAACGTGGGACAACTCCTCCTACTGAGTATGGATGGCCAAAAGGTGTGGATTTATTCCAAAATGAAATACATATTACTTAAATCTATAAAGAATGGGGTTTTTAATTGTTAATGTCTTTGTTGTATTTTCATGCTGTAGATTTTCAGTGACAAGCTGCACAAAGCTAAAGTGACCCATGCAGAGTTCAACTCCCGCTGTGACTGGTTGTTGGCGACAGCCTCTGTTGACCACACTGTCAAGCTATGGGACCTAAGGAACATTAAAGGCAAGACGAGCTTCCTCCATGACATGCCTCATGATAAAGCTGTCAACTCAGGTAACACTCTCTTTTAGAAAACATTTTTCCTTTGCGTGCCCATAGGTTTGGACTTTTGTATAACGTTTTGTCTTTCTTTTCTTCTTAAATATAGGTCCTCAACCTTTTCCGTACAGAATTGTTTTTAATTGAAATTCATTTTGTCTGAGAACCGTGAAACAAAATCTGATACCTATGTTAAGTAGTAAATTATATAATAGTAGTAGTAGTAATAATAATAATATGTGAATTGTCCTTTTAAGGAGATCCTCTGGGAGTTTGCTGTCCCATTTTGAAAAACAGTTTTTAGAAATGCAGGCTTTTCACATTAAGATATTCAATACATTTAGTTGTAATGGCACATTCACAAGATCCAAAAATCTGCATTGTGTTTCCATTTAGTGCAGTTTGGAAGTTATCTGACTTTATTTGGTGTAAAATCTTTGACCAAATGTTTTGGCAGCCTGGGGGTTTACACACCAAAGGCAGCATGGAGAGCAATTAATGAAGTATGTCGATAGAAAACAGCTTACATGAGCTTTAGAATATGTGCTCTAAAGCTCATGTAGAGGTGTACAGAAAATCTCACAGAGGTCACATTTTGATGATGCTGTTACTGTGCTCTCTACATAGCCTATTTCAATCCCTTGGACTGCTCCAAGTTGCTCACCACAGACCAGTATGACCAGATCCGGGTCTACTCATCCTCTGATTGGTCAAAGCCTCAACATATCATCCAACACCCACACAGGCAGTTTCAGCATCTCACACCCATCAAGGTTGGTTTCCTCTCTACATGAGTGTGTATCCTCCTGTTGCTGATGTAATTAAATGTCTCCCACTAGGTCATGCGTCAGTTGGATTATATGATGATGGTTTGCTTGCCTGAAAATGCATCAACTACTTGCATTGGCGACTGACTGCCTGTCTTTTGTTGTGCCTGTCAGTTTATATTTTTATACAATGTTCATTTTAATACTTGCTGTAAAACCAATTGCCCACTGGGACAAATAAAGTTGAAGCTTGAAGTTTGTATTTTGTTCATTTGTCTTTAGGCCACATGGCACCCTGTGTATGACCTCATTGTGGCTGGCCGCTACCCTGATGAGAGGGTTTGTCCCAGTGATCAGAGGACCGTTGACATCTTTGATTCCAACACAGGAGAGCTTATGTGTCAGCTGCGAGATCCCAATGCCCCCGGAATCATATCGGTGAGTCCAATACAGTAAGTACAGTATAAAGACCTTCAAGATATTGAAATTGTATTTTTTTTAACACCTGGACACGTTGATTTACAGGTCAACAAATTCAACCCAAGAGGCGATATAATGGGATCTGGAATGGGTGAGTTTTTACTTTGTTTTTTCAAAAAAGCAAATCACTGAGGCTTGTGGAATCTGGTTACTTCAGATTCAAATCATATCTATGAAAGAGGTGAAATTGTCCTGCTAAAGCAGCTTAATGTTCAATCACAGGGGTTAACATACTAGTTTGGAACCGGGAAGACTCTGTGATAAGTAAGCAGGACAAGCTGCAGGAGGAAATGAGATCCAATGTGGGAGGCTTAAGAGGCCAGCGAGGGAATCAGCAACGCTCCAACAGGGACAGGAGAGGTCCTGCTGGGGATGGAAAGCTCAAGAAAAAGCTGGCTTCTCTGGAGTCATCAGGGACCAAGACTAAGTCTAGATGTACTAAAAACTGTCAAGCACAGATGAGGAAGAAGAAGTGAAGGCTAAAATGTTCAGGATGTTGAAATGTCATACTGAACGATAGTCGTTCACATCATTCATTGTATACTGTCAGTTATGATCAGTTCAATGTTGAAAAAAGGTGGTGCGTGTTGGCACTGAGAAAAATCTCTGACTATTTTTCAGATACTATTTTATAGACCAATATGACTGGAACTTTTGTATTCTTATGTACTCTTTGTTTTATACTGTAATACAATAAAGAATGTCCATGTTTCCTTTAAAAGCACAAATAAGTGAATGTGAACAAATCCTGACCACATAATGAATACACATTTAATGACTTCATGAGTAAGTCAGGTGATTTATTGGATGCTCATTTATCTCACGCAGAATAACAGTCAAAGTATTAAGCATAACTGATGAGATATTGCCCACGCAGTTCATTGACCGTGACATTCGCCAATCGGATGAGTACTTCACTCCAGACCTGTTGCTCTTTTCTTTCCCGGTCCCGGGCCTGGTGGGCAGAGTAGACCATGCTCAGGACAAGCCTCTCGAACTGGGCCTGAGTGAGGGGCCTCTTCCTCTGGCCCTCTAGTGTGGTCAGCATCTGCACCATGGAGCTCAGGGTTTTGGGGATATTGTCATTTATCTGAGCCAGGAAAGCCCGCCCTTGCCTCATTGATGCCATCTCCTCGTCAAGCAAGACTATGTTGTTGTCCTGGTCAAGCTCTACCCCACCCAGCAAGAACTGCATACAGGAGTAGAAAAGACAAATCATCACATATCCTGCAAGTCAAATACTAAAAGCTATGTAATGTATCTGCACACAAGACTCCTATTAAGTCAATAATGAAGACTGTACCTCGAACATCAGGTTTGCATCAGAGACTGATGTACTTATTCTATGAGAAGTAAGCCTCACATCTGCAGCCACATCTGAAAAGCCACAAAAAAATGATGTTTTAGCATGAATTTACTGTGATTAATCACTGCAAAACAACAGTGGGCTTCAAGGCCATACAAATGCTTGCACACATCATTACTGAACATCTGTAGTGGTATTTGCCAGTGCACATTGCAATGCATGCAATATCGTTACTTAACAAATATTGAGTCCTTATTACAGTACTGTTAGCAGGACTTCTATCTCAACTCACCATTAAATACTTGCTCAAACCACAGCCACGAAATGATCTGGAGGCAGATTTGAAGTTGTAATATGTCCATTTTTCTCTTGGATTATTATCGACAGATATCACGGCATTCCTCTCATCTCTACTTTGCCTCAACTACTCGTGAATCCAGACAGGAGACAACGCAGTCTGAATGCCATGCATTTTTCCGCTTTGGAAAACGGCACCAAAAGCCAGTTGGCTGTGACGCTTATAGCAATATTTTAAAATCCTTCTGCTGTATCCACAGCATGCAGGCCTTTGCTCTAGCACTTGATAAAGCCCACCTAGGTAACCTTGACCAATATGTAAAAGTGATATATGCTGGAACGAAGCATGGATGCTCGCAAATTACTATTACATTTTAGGGAGGGAGGCGGACAAGGGGAAATCCATACCAGGAACCACTTCAACTGACTCCTCTCAGCTCAGAGGAGTCTGATATACTCAATGAGTGCAAGTCTGTCTTGAGTTTCTCTGAGTTATTAGATCAAGCAGGAAAGCGGTACAAGTGCTTCTCAAATACCAACTGTAGTAACACAACTCCACCACACGGAGGCAGCAGCACCAATTGATACCAGCAAATCATCTGGCAACTGTATGATGACAACGTTTATTTACTTCCGGAGAATAGTTCAAGTTCCTCTGAATGATAAAGTAGTGGAGAAAAGGTAAACCAGTCTAGTCTACTAGTCATTTTGTAAACCATAACGATTTTGCGTCCCACTAAATAATCATTTGCAGTAATAACTACCGCCACCATATCAAGATTTAATTTACACTCGAGCAAAGTTAGCTAGCTGCTGTGTGCTAACGTTAGCCATATAACTGTCAACACAACACAGCTAGCGTTAGTGTAGCATGGGCGGCACTGCAATAGTTAGGATCACTTGTATGAATTCTGCAAATGCATATCTTCAGTTGGTCACCTACCTGTTATCATGCTTATTCAGCTTTCTAAACGGAACATCACGAAGTGTAAAGACCTCATGTATCGGTGTACAAAAGCTCTCAGCCACTTACCACCTGTGTAAAAACCCGCTAGCCGTTGCTGTGAAATCTCATGACAAGCGAGCTTCGCAGCATTTGTATGTTTTGTATCTCTTCTAAATGAACGTTGTGCATCTCAGGTGACCAACAGAATGGAGTCTAGTGAGGAGGGGGGCCTCAGTGTCGGGGGCTCTGTGGGAGAGGAGAACTACTTCCTGGGATACACCTTCACCGACCGCTCTCACTCCAGCCGTGTGGTGAAAAGCATTATGGACCTGTGTCTGGAGGATGGCCTGTTTGCCGATGTTACCATTTCCGTGGACGGCAAGGAGTTCCATCTCCACCGCCTGGTGCTCTCAGCCCAGAGCAGCTTCTTCCGCTCCATGTTCACTTCCAACCTTAAAGAGTCCCACAACCGCAGTATTGAGCTGAAGGATGTTAGTGCCACTGTCTTTCAGCTGCTGGTTGACTACATCTATCATGGTACTATTAAACTGAGGGTCGAGGACCTGCAGGATACTTATGAGATGGCAGACATGTACCAGTTAACTGCTCTGTTTGAGGAATGCTCCCGCTTCCTTTCACGGACTGTGGAGGTCAAAAATTGCCTACAGGTGATTTGTTCATTTGCACATGACAGGCCTAGCAGTCTCTGTTCTTCAGTAATAGTATCAGTTCTTCAGTAGTAGTATCAGTTTTATTATGAACTCTTTTCTTCAGGTGATGTGGCTTGCAGACAGACACAGTGACCAGGAGTTGTACACTGCTGCCAAGCATTGTGCTAAAATCCACCTGGTCCAGCTGCATCAGACAGAAGAATTCCTTAATCTGCCTCTCTGTCTGCTCTTGGATATCATCAAAGGTATTACATGTTGCTACATAGTTAATTGTATCCCCATGTACCATGATGTCTTAACACCTGTTGTGCTAAAACAGATTTCATAAATTTTAATCTAAAGGCTTTGTGTTTGTCCCTTGTGCTGCAGATGGTGTACCAACCTCCCAGAATCCAACTGTGGCTATTGAGTCGTGGATAAACCATAACAAGGTGGAAAGAGAGGAGTTTTCTTGCGTTCTCCAGGAAAACCTTAAGGTAACATTCTCTTACGGAGTTGAAAAGCAATTTTGAAGAATCTGCTCGTCTGGGGTGATTCCCTGCCTCTAATATCTATTTGTTCTGTGCCCATAGGAAATTGGTGAGAATGTCCACATTTACCTGATAGGGAAAGAGGAGACGCGGACCCACTCCCTGGCTGTGTCACTACACTGTGACGAGGATGATGCCATCAGCGTGAGCGGCCAGAACAGCTTGTGCCACCAGATCACAGCGGCCTGTAAGCATGGAGGCGACCTGTATGTGGTTGGGGGCTCCATCCCCCGCCGCATGTGGAAGTGCAACATGCACACCATGGACTGGGAGCGCTGTGCCCCACTGCCCAGAGACCGCCTCCACCACACCATGGTCTCTGTCTCCACTGAGGATGCCATCTACTCCCTAGGGGGTAAGACCTTGCAGGACACATTGTCCAATGCTGTCATCTACTACACAGTGAAGGACAACATGTGGACAGAGACCAGCCAACTGGATACAGCAGTATCTGGGGCTGCTGGGGTAAACCTGGGAGGTACCATCTACCTGCTCGGGGGGGAGGAGAATGACATGGACTTCTTTACTAAGCCATCCCGTCTTATTCAGTGCTTTGATACAGCCTTGCAGAAGTGCCAGATCAAACCCTACATGCTTCCATTTGCGGGATGCATGCATGCTGCTGCCCACATGGACGTGATCTTCATCGTAGCAGAAGGAGACTCCTTGGTGTGCTACAACCCTCTGCTAGAAAGCTTCACTCGCCTGCGCTTCCCTGAAGTGTGGAGCTGTGTTCCTTCACTCTGGAAGGTGGCCAGCTGTAATGGTTGCATATACGTCTTCAGGGACAAGTGTAAAAAAGGCGATGCAAACACATTAAAGTTTAATCCTGCCACATCTGTTGTCTCTGTGATTAGGGGTATCAAAATCCTCCTCACAAACTGGCAGTTTGTATTGGCCTAAAGGCTCTTCTGGATGTTGACACTGTGGCACACCCACTCAGCTATCAGACAGTCTTCTGTGAGTGTTAGTGCTAACTATTAATGAACTATTCTGACATCCTCTGAGGAGACTTTAAGGAGACCTAAATGTATTGACTCTGCTGGTTTCTGTATTTCATGCTCCATCCAACCAGAAGACCAGTTTAGCATTGTCTCATTGGATTGTATTTCACTTGTCTTATTGTGGCTCTCTTAGGAGAGAAGCAAGGTCCAACCCATTTTGTTGCGATGCTGTAACCAATAATGAACCAATCATAGTTTTCTGTGCACTGCTTGTTTATTAACATGCATGAACAGCTTCAATATGACAAATTACCCTGAACACCAAACATCCTCCATTATATTGCAAGTGAATAAATGTATCATAATGTTATAGACTAGATATGCTCAGTTTATTGAGTCATTGTGCATACACATATCAAGGTAATCAATGATGTTTTCTAACTTTTCACAATTTCTTGTCCTAAGATTGAATTTTTTGCTGTACTGTGTACATGTACCTCAAGTTAAACTGTTATCAGAAATCTCAAATATATCACTGTAGCTATGAGCTGTCAGCTTTTGTTTTGATATCTGGGGCCCGTGTCATATCATGATGCAATAATTATCTCTTACTATGAATACCGTCCTTATTGCCAGGGATTTATCTAAGATCTTTCATTGTTGCAACTATACAGTAATGCATTTCTAAATGTGTGTATGTTCTAATGGTTGGCTTTGTTTTAACATAGGTGTTGTTGGCTATGCCACAACACAAACATGACTAACCTTGGGGATTTAGCTTGGTAGCACATCTTGTGAATGGCAAGGTGATAAAATGGGCCCATTTGTATCCTGGTAAAAGGGGACTTGAGGAAGAGAAAGCTACACTAGAGAGGCCAATGCTCCGATCCCATTGATGTGTTGTAGGAGGCTGTGCAACTGAAACCTAAACCCAGTAACATGTTGGACTTTGTGAACTATTCTAAGCATCAGTTGCTGACGCCAAGGTGAGGGGTGGGGGGTTGTGGGGGCACATATGTGCCTCCCTAAGGACCACCAATAGGAACTGCCAGCCACTATGAGCACATGCAGTCCCTCAATGTTGTGAAATAATGCTGTTTATAGCCCCCATCTCTCGGTTCACTGACCCACATGAAACTGGTCAGATCCATTTGTGGATGTGGGTCTTTTTGTTCAAAGGGTTGTGATGTGAACACTTTAGTCCAGTGTTTGGTCAAGGAGTTGAGCTTTGTGTGAGGGTAGATTGCTAGGAGCTATAGTGACCTTGGGACTGCTTACTGAGGGCAGAGCAGAATTCCTGAAGGGACACATGGTCTAGAGTGACAAGGCCATCTGCCGTAGCACCAGCACTGGGAGGAAGGTGGAGGGGGGTGGACACAGGGCTGCTGAGAATTCCTTTCACTGGGGTGTGGAGGGAGTAGATATTCTGGGATATTGCTGCTAGTACTCCATAGCGAAACGTGTTTCTTTGGCGTTTTTCAAGCGGAAACCGACTGAGAGGGGATCATTGTGGGGTTAAATGGGGAAGATCATTTTCCTCGCCCTCCAACTCTCCCCAAAGTGAGCGGTGATAATGGTCTTAGTTTGTTTCTCTTTTACTGTGGTGTTTCCAGTTTCATTTCCATCTCAGCACAGCCGAAGCTGAGGGAGTTGGATCTGGTGGGCCTTCTGGCACCGACCTCTCAGAGGATCATCTTCGGGGGATCGTCTTTGGAGTCGTACTGTGCATGGCAAGGATTTGCTTTCTTGCTTCTTCACTGAAATTGCACCACCTAAACGAATGAATATTTTTATGAGGCACCTTGTAACGGAGATGGGCCAGGACCAAACCAAGCAACAGATAGAGAAGGGCCTTAAGCTTTATCAGTCCAATGAGACACACAAAGCCTTGCATGTCTGGACAAAAGTGTTGGAGAAGACCTCAGATCCTGGAGGGAAGTTTCGGGTTTTGGGGTGCCTGATCACAGCTCATTCGGAAATGGGAAAATATAAAGAGATGCTCAAGGTAAGCATGACCCACACAGTATACAATCAATGTATGGTGTGTTCAGGAGTCTCCTTGCTTTACTTCATGGAATTCAGTTTGGCGTAATTTTGTATACAAGCAACATGACTTTGTTTTTATATAACACTGTCATTGATATTGCTAGCAATAACAATATTGTAAAATGGTCCTGTGATCACTGTTTTATGGTAAATATATCATTTTGTCATATTGTGTGATCATATTTTGTTAAGTGTAATCAGAATCATACATGCTTTACTTGGCATCTGGGTTATGCAACCAGCAGTGTATTGGTGTATGAGTGAATACTACTGTGTATCTCAACAATTTTATATGTCATGTCTGCAAAATGCAGCATTTCAACATTGTCCAAATAATTACGCAATAGGAAGAGTTCAGCAGTTACCGCTTGGTCCCCTTTTGTGTGATCTTGAGAACCATGGGTTAATTTGTGGCTTCCACAGGATGTGGAGTAAAATGAGTGCGCTGCAACATGAGCGTCAATGTGGGGTGTCCTGTTGACATAATCATCCTTACTCACCCAACAACCAGAGTCTCTCTAACCCATAGTTTCATTAACTTCATTAACAAGTTACTATGTCCTTAAAGTGGAGGCCCTACCACTTTGAAGTCTGTTAATAGGGAAGTATGATAATATGTTTGATAATTGATTGTTACACAATTCAATTTAATCTACTGGATTATTCAATTTTTTATTTCATATTAAATTGGTTTTAAAGATACCATATATCTGACGTTTTAGATATTTCCAGTATCTTGCCAGCTCCTCATCATCTCACCCATTCTCTCCCTGCAGTATGCCCTAGCTCAAATTGATGCAGCCAGAGAAATGGAGGACCCAGACTACCTGACAGAGGGCTACCTGAACTTGGCACGCAGCAATGAGAAACTATGTGATTTCCAGAAAACAGTGTCCTACTGTAAGACCTGCTTAGACATGCAGGGTACAACTGTCAGCCTCCAGCTCAATGGCCAGGTATGTCTTAGCATGGGCAATGCCTTCCTGGGCCTCAGTGTCTTCCAGAAAGCTTTGGAGAGCTATGAGAAGGCCCTCCGCTACGCACACAATAATGACGACAAGATGCTGGAGTGCAGAGTCTGCTGCAGTCTGGGAAACTTCTATGTCCAGCTTAAGGTACTGTGCCAAACAGAATATAGTATTCCAGCTTTTTTTATTGCATGAGAGATTTGATTGCTTTGAATCCAGTAACCTGTATTTGATGAGGAACCCTAACTTTCAGCATTCATTCAATGTGTGCTCTAGATGTTGCACTGCATCATTTGTAAATACTGGATCGAAGTCATTATCTTTGACTGAATTCATTTGATCAAAAAGGATCTTTGCATGAGGCCTTATAGACAAGGAGACTGAATAAGTATCTTTTACATCTGTAGAAAGAATCTGAAATACTTTATTGATTGTATACTTCTAAAAGGCTTCATTGGAATGACGATGTGTGAGTTAAATGTGGCAACATCAATATTGACGTTGCCAGTGCTTTTGACAATTACAATAACACTGCAGAGCATTCAACCAAACATCATCAACAGTTAGCACATGCAATACTATGTATTGTAAAACAAATTCTGATTGAGTGTGCTGTCTGGCAGAGGCTTATGTAGTACCCATGACACCAGAGATCCCCTGGGTTCCCAGGGAGGATTGGTTTCAATGGGATTGTGATGAATTGGTGTTCAAAGAATGCACCCATATGTCACATTACTTTCTGAAACAAAAAATAGAGTATGCCTGTCAGTAATAGGCGCACAGTCCAACAAACCCTGATTGGATCAGATCCTTTGTTTGTATGATCACTGTCTAAGGTTATAATGCTCATGGGAAGGGAATTACAAACCACAAAGTTGATGTCTTGTATCTAAATAGGACATTTACCTAGGATGCTGTTATTTGTGGGTAATAATGGGACATCAGAGGTCTCACTCATTGACCATGTCTATCAACAGGACTATGAGAAAGCCCTGTTCTTCCCCTGCAAAGCGGCTGAGCTTGTCAATGACTATGGTAAGGGTTGGAGCCTCAAGTATCGTGCCATGAGCCAATACCACATGTCTGTGGCCTACAGGAAGCTGGAGCGCCTGTCAGACTCCATGGAATGCTGTGAGGTATTGTTTTATTACTGTTCATCAGATGAGGCCAGACCTCAGAGACAGGCTTCATCACCAAAGACAAACTATTACTGAGCTCATCTATCCAGTGAACAATGCTTTTGTCACGTTTTGGTTTCCTCACCAACTCGATGTCCCCTGATGCCTTTGGCTGCTCTGGTGTTGGAGCTGCAGATAGATCGTTGTGCTACTGACAGGTGCAGGTGCCAGTTGCTCTGTTGTACCAGGCCTTAGACCCTGACAGACCCTGGTGCTGGTTTAAAGTGTTAATGAAGAGTGTGGCTTTAGTCCTAACTCTGTTCTAATTATGTACTAAGGGAAATATAACTTGATGTCATTGCCTTGGAGTGCAAAGGTATAAGATGTGTAAGTATAGTAACAAGGCACAAGGGTTCATTTCGATTTATTACTTTTGCCGAATGCATTTAGCCAAACAGTTCACTCATTTTAGTTGATTATATGTAGGCTATACGGTTTGTAAATACAGATACAGATAAATCTCTGAATGAGATTTGTAATTGTAGTTTAATGGGGCAAAGGCTTCAATTTATTCTCATGGTCTAGAACAGGGTAATCATGAACAATTTTGTCCTAAAGCTAGAAACCAAAGAACTCATTGATGTCATTCCAATGTATAGCATGAAGTGAATTTACTGGCAATGAGAAAGACTAAACCTGACTGAAATGCATTGTTAAAATGTGTGTCTGAATTTTAAACCCAAATATGTTCTACATTATAGTAGTGCTACAGGTTCCAAGCTTACCCACTGAAAATCATCCTATATATATCAAAGTACCACAGTATATCATATAACCTGAACTATATGAATGTGTCATGATTATTTCAATGCTGAAATCAACTTTTCATGGGATAATTTTAAGTGTCATGCGGTAAACCAATTTAAAAACAGCCAAACAAGGATCAAAGGTTGAGGTCAGAGGTTGTGCTGAAGGACTCAAGCCACACAAAACACTAACTTGTGTTTCCACTAGGAATCTATGAAGATTGCGCTACAGCATGGCGACCGTCCTCTTCAGGCATTGTGCTTACTAAACTTTGCAGATATTCACCGCTGCAGGAGTGACGTTGATGTAAGGTGCCACCATTTATGCAAGTTTATTTAAGTTTATTATATTGATTGATATTGTTACAGATTTTATCATTGGTTCATGTACCTATTTGCTTTCTCGCTGAAATATCAGTTTTAAATGTTCAGTTTTGTTTTTTTGCTGTTTATTATTGTTTACCACCTAGGAGACTATGTAAAAGTAGCAGTGGCTTCCATCACTTCAATTTGGTGTTTCTCCTCTTCCGTCCAGGAAGCATTCCCTCGCTATGAGTCCGCAATATGTATTATGACAGAGATTGGAAATCGTCTTGGACAAGCGCAGGTCTACCTGGGAGTTGTGAAGTGCTGGCTTCTGCAGAAAGAATTTGACAAGGTTCCTATATTTAGTACCAGCATATAAATCTTTATTCTAGATACGAAATTGGTTACACAGTATTGAAAAATATTATTTTTTTAAATTGAAACTTAATGGTTTGATTGTGCCCATTACCATTATTTATATGGTATTCATGACATACCATCACTCTCTCTTGATTTCGTAGGCTCTTGATTCTTTGCAGCGAGCAGAGGAGGTGGCTGAGGGATTAGGAAACAAGGTATTTAAAGTTCTCTAATACAGAGTTACACAGCAAAATGTTACAGGCGTATTGTTGGTATACAGTACAAGCACTAAGGGTTTGCATCTTATGTTGATGCTTTTTTTTCTGCATACCCTAGCTGTGT
>OOFE01011599.1:112364-131912 GCA_900323365.1 Monocentris japonica
AGCTGTGTACACTGAAGGTTCATTGCCTGAGGGAGGGGATTTTCCGCAGTCGGGAGCAGCAGGAGGAGCTCAGACAGCAGGTGGTGAAGTTCCTGCAATGTGTCGAGGAGCTGGAACTCTACTGTGCAATGTGCGGCGAGTCCATCGGGGAAAGAGACCAACAGCTGCAGGCCTTGCCCTGTTCCCACATTTTCCACCTCAAGTAGGTGCTCTAGCTAAACATATTCCTCTTACTTTCTGTTTCTGTAACACATACATTTCAGAGGTAACAGAAACGAATGGCTATGATTTTATTGTATTCTATATTCATACATCCCTTAGCCCTAATCGGTCATACAGGCTGATATAAAGCACTAGGCCACAGTTTATTAGATCTTGTAAAACAGACATCTAGTCGAAGACATACTTTGCAGTGTACCTAGACAGAATCCAGCTCTGAATCTTTTGTGGTCCCATGTTAACAAATGCAAACAGGTCTACAGATAAAACTGTTTACACTCAACTGTTTTATCCCTTCAGGTGTCTGCAGACAAATGGTACAAACGGTTGTCCTAAATGTCGCCGGTCCTCCTTGAAGCCTGGATTTGTGTGATTGGATGACTGTGTTTGCGCATTGGAGCTGCAGGACACAGCATGGTGCCCCAACCTCAGCCACATAGCTTCCTGACTGAACTAAGAGAAGCAGGTTGCCTCTGGATGTGCTGACTATATATGAGGAGTCTGATAATTCACTGCTCTGTGCTGAGGATGCTGGACAGAACCAAGTGCCACAGAGTGAGGCTCTGGGGACAGAATCAAGGCACCCATGTCTTTACTGGTTATTCACAGATGTCTACCTGTAAGCGACAGCTAACTGAGAAGGCCTAACTGGCAACGTTACATTTCAATATAAGCTGAAGAAATCCTACAGTACATTGTCTCTGATGACTGACCATCTATTTTAGAATATAGTCAGAGAGGACTATGGAGCAGTCCAGAAATAATTTAGATCTTTGTCCATTTGCTATTATATGCCTTGCAATTGTATTGGAAGCATGACATGAAAGGATTTATAAAAAGAATAATTGTAATAAAAGTAATATCTCAGTAATCGTAGCCACAGGGTTTGTTGTTGAAATGTCAACATTTACTTTTACCACACATCCAATTGTTAAATGACCACATATATATTATGTGTTTTGATTCTAAGACCGTCTACAGTTTCTGAAGTTCTTTCTCTGTGCTGGTTGATCATATTGTCATTTCAGGGTAGAGAACATACAGTATCACTGCTGCCATTGAGGAATTTATTTGATTTCAGATATGGTGTATTTATTATTTATTTTTATTAATATTACTCGTGTACATAATATGATGTTGAGTTTGATTTATTTGGTGTGTTTTGTAAACCCTGAAACTAACTAAACTAAAAATCTCTTAACAAGTCTAAAAACTAGTATGTCTTTACTGAGCAGGTGTATGCAGCTGTTTTTTTTTCCTTATTCTCACAGATTAAGGAACAGGATCAACACACATTGTGTTACTCATATAAATTCCTATTCTATCCAGCGTTTATTTCTGGAAATGTTTTCCTCTTAAGTCTGACAACAGAAAGTTTGTTGCCATTTAAGTCTACAGATTGTTGAGAAGGGAAACCTTATGTGATATTGGAAAATGATTTTATCTGACCAATCATTGACATGTTGAGTCATTGAAAGACATATTCTCATGTATTACTGTGGTACTTTGCAGCTATATGTAAATATGACTTGATTGGTAAAATCCCAATGGTGAATCTTTTTTTATTGGAAAAGGGTGGCATTGTAATATCAAGGTGACGTCAAGGGACTGAGTGATTAGATTGATTGATTAGACTAAGAAAAGATTGACCAGCCACCATTTGGATTGTTATTGCATGTTTTATTTGCAATGCTGAGCAACAAAGATGGATGACATCAGTTGTTGTTCAAAGTAACTGTGGATGCATATTTCAATGGCATTCATCATTCAAACTTACAGTATATTTGTTTAATTCTGTTTTCCTCAATTATGATAGACAAACCTTATCTATCAAAATGAGACTTGAGAGTTGATCAGGGCTTAGATGGAGTTTGTCATATAGATTTTCCTCCAAAACTCTAATACTAAATTTCTTTTTAAGGAGAGTGTGGTGTCCTTGTGTAGTATAGTAAAGTGTTGTATTTTAACATTTCTTAAGGTAAGGTTAAACATTGATTATGGTGAAAACATGTTAAATGCTTGATACTACAGGAACAAAACCATTTTAACAGCCACTATCATCACATCAGTCGAACTTTCACAGCTAATAGAGGCGAACAACTTATTTCACCGCACAACCAAGAGCAATACACCCACTAGCTGTTAAGTACTGTCTATATAACATGTGACTACTGCAAAGTTGACAGCATGAACAGAGAGAGACCAAGACTTCTGCCTATACTGCACAAGCACTTATGTTTTTCATTGTAGAAACACATCACTAATTGACTTCTGGACAGCACTTTCCCTGTTCTTGTCTGAGCACCATGCGCCCCTTCAAAGCCCAATGATGCTACATTTTACATTTATTGTCTGTTTACCCAATTTATGGTCAATAGAAAACCTATTTACACATCATTGTATAGCATAGATAATATCTATGGTGTTTAGATGTTTTACTCTTGACTTTTTATGTAGGCTCTGAGATATTTAAAAAAAACTTTTAACCTGATTTTAATGTTCGCAATTGCTGACAGAACAACCACTCATTTTAATGGTTTAAACTACCTCTATTTTTTCCTCCAAGTCTCCGAGGATTGATGCAGTAAATACACAAAGTTTAAATACATGTTTTAGAAATTCTGTTAATGATCATTTTATGATTTAGAGGGACTGACTGAAATGCATTGTTAATATTAATATGAATTCATTTTTGTCATGAAAATAAAGTGAAAGTGAGAATACGTGGTTCTTTTCATATTTGTAGGCCTGGTGACATGAGACTGCCTCCTCACTTTTTTTTCACTTGAAGCGCTTCTAAACACCGTGCACCATGGTGAACTTACTGAAGGCCTAAAAGTATTTTTCTAGGCAAAGGAAAGATAATGCATTCATGATGTATGTTATTACATGACAATTTGTATTGTTTTTCATAGCATATGCTACAAGCTATCCTGTCCTTAATGTGACTTAATGTGAGTTAAGTTAGATATTATTGACATATCATTTCCATATTGTAGTGAAAAGTTATAGTCTCCTGTGGCGTGGTAGTATACATTCAAACCTGTACTAAGATATGAGGAAGCAATACCTTTACTGGTACTTAACCTGTTCAACTAGTTTGTCAACACTTACAGAAGCTCCAAACCTAATTTCTCGAGAGCAGAGATTTGCTGCCAACACTCAACTTAAGAGAGAAGTTTACAGGAACTTTGTTTTTCATTGGATTGGATTTTCATTGTTTTTCATTGGACTCTTGGATTTGATGGCAGCAAGGGCTTCACTCTCTGAGGACCTGCTTTGTCCTGTGTGCTGTGAGGTTTTTCGCCTTCCGGTTCTCCTAAAATGTGGCCATAGCTCTTGCAAAGTTTGTTTACAGAAACTCTGGGAATGGAAAGGATCTCGACAATGCCCTGTGTGTCGCACATTGTCTGTCTCTGAGAGGCCTCCTATCAATTTGGCACTAAAGATAGCTGCAGACTCCTTTCAAAAGCAAGGGACATATGAGAATCAAGAACTTTGCATTCTTCACAACGAGAAGCTGAAGCTTTTCTGTCAGAATGATGAAGAGCTCATCTGTCTCGTCTGCCAGACATCAAAGCAGCATAAAACTCATGAGTGTTGCCCAGTTGGCGAGGCAGCTCTGGAGAAAAAGGTACAGTAAGGCTGTCTTTGATAAAAGCAGATTAGTATGACAGGGCAATTCTGAAAAAGTTACCTATCTGAAAGAGTAAAATCAGAATCGCCTCACTAACAATTTGACAGGTGTAGTTTTAAAAACATTTTGGCTAATGATTATTAACATTTCAGATGGCAGTTTCATCCAAGCTGCAGTCCTTGCAGAAACAGCTAAAAATACTGAACAAGACAAAGGAGCAATGGGACGAAACCAAAAAATATATAAAGGTAAAAGTTACAATACCATTCAAAATGCCGATTATATTGAGGAATAAACAATTTTACAAGGATTCCAAGGCACTTCTACTTACAATTATTATTTAGTATTATTTACTGAGGTGAACAGTTTACGTGTTGCTGCACATGCAGGCTGTTTTGTCAGCAAGTAGAAGAACCTTGGCATCACTCCTTTCAAATTCAGTATTTGTCTGTGTAAATAATCAATGTCTGGTCACACAGACCCAGGCACATCAAAATGAGAAAGCGATAAATGATGAGTTTGAGAAGTTACACCAGTTTCTGTGGGAAGAGGAAAAGGCCAGACTGATGAAGCTTAGACATGAAGAGGAAACGAAGACCCAGGTGATGTGTGTGAAACTGGAGCAGCTTGAGAATGAGATCAAGAACCTCTCTTCCATTATCAGTGATATTGAGAGCGCCATCAGAGCAAGGGACATACTATTCTTACAGGTACATTTAGAGCCATTTTTCATACAGTGGCATTTTGCTTAACCTGACACGAAAAGGTATGATCAATTTCTTTAACTGTTTTCATTTCATTCTTTCACTGAAGGACTACACACAGACTAAGAAAAGGTATGTATAACCAACTGTTTGCTAAAGCCAGCATTACCTCTCTGAGTAAGAAATGGTATTAATCATTTCACCATGTTCCAGGGCCAAATACAACATTCAAGAGCCAGAGTGTATCAGAGATATTTTGATAGATTCTGCAAAACATCTGGGATTACTTAAGTTTGGTATTTGGAAGAAGATGGCTGAAGTTGTCAAGTGTGGTGAGTCATAAGACTATGACCATTAATAGCTCACTATAAACTACAGGCATTTTCAATCCACTGAACTTTGCTTATTCTTCCAGTTCCTGTCACTCTGGATCCAAATACAGCCCAATTCAATTTGAGGTTCTCTGAAGAACTGACCTGCGTGCAATATGGCAGTAAACAGCGCCTTCCTGACAACCCTGAACGCTGCAACAGCCGCATGTCTGTGCTGGGAGCTACTGGGTTCATTTCTGGAAAGCACAGCTGGACTGTAGAGGTGGGCCACGGTAAAGACTGGTACATAGGTGTGGCCCGAGAGTCGATCAAAAGGAAGAGTACCATTTTCCTAAACCCGGCTGAGGGTTTCTGGGTCATTGGCTTGTGTAATGGAGACACGTACTGGGCTCAGACTTCCCCTCGTATCAGGCTAGTGGTGAAGAAGAAACCCCAGAGGATTACTGTAGAACTGGACTATGACAAGGGAAAGGTAGTCTTCATCAACACTGCTGATTTAACATCAATACACACATTTAAAGATAGATTCACAGAGAGAGTATTCCCCTACTTTGCCCCTGGTATGTATGAGGAGGGGAAAAGCCCCAGTTCACTGACAATTTGTCCAATGACAATAGCTATAGATGTACCTTAGACTGACATGGACAAATAGACAGACAGTTGATTAGGTCTGGTTTCATGTGTTATGGCTGTCACCACATACAAAAATAATACATAAGTACTTATCAGTACTATTCCATGCTGTAGGCATGGCATTCAATAGCAACCTGTAGGATCATATCCAATTGTATCCATTATAAATGTAGGACTGGGAAAACAATATTGCATGTATGTATGAATTTATACATCATCACACAAAACAAATAAAATAAAGATAAAATGCCATTATTAAACAATAAGTGAATTGTTTAATCTTTCTCAGCATAACAATCTTCAGTTCTACTGAATATTACATTTAATTTTAATAACTTTAATTATCTGTTTCTTTGCTTTTTGTTTTCCTTTGAGATGCCATGCCTTTGAGTTTAGAGTCCAGTTTCCTTTGCAGATAAGCTTTCTTATTGGGGTCCATAGATTTGTCTTTCTTCCCACTGCCAGCATAAAGAACGCCTTCCTTGCTTATTCTCATCCGAGCATGGGACTTGGCTTCAACACCACAGCCATGGACCTAAAAGTGTTAACAACATGACAATCACATTTTGGGAGAAAACAAAATCAGTACGATGCACTTTGGAATCAAGCTGCTCACAGATCTGCATAGTATTTGCAAATAATTGGTTGTGTTTAAGTTGTCAATCACTGAAAAATATAGTGACTTAAAATACTTTCCTGTGATTGTCTAAATTGTCTAAACAGCTGTTATATTGTCATATCCGGCAAATCCCCATATCCTGCACCATTATGGGCTAATCCAAACTATTAAAAGCATTTGCAAATACTATGTGGCCAAGGTTTGGCCCTCACTTGTACTCTAACTCGTCTTACCTCTGGTATGTGGTGACTTAGACAATATTGCCTATTGCAAAACAGGCAAAGCTGGCCAAGGGTTAGCACAGAGGCTTTACACTTGACAAAACTGCACACACTGTCAGCCTTCATCACAGCATTTATAAGTGTATCAAAGTCATCATCTGCACCAGCAGCAGCAGCAATGTCACACGCTCCTGCCTTGGTACGATTCTTTCCTGGGGGAGAAATGATGAAGAGATGGCCTATTACACACATCACACACAGTTCTCACATCCCAGACATGTAAAAAGGAACACATTAAAAATTAAATACTTCTAGTGCCAACCTTTAGCTGACTTGGTCTTCTTTGAAGTTTGGGCCTGCCCTGTGGGAATGCTGTCCTGATGCTTTTTTTGTTGGGCACTTTCTTCCCTTTTCTGTTGCTCCCTCTTCATTCGCTCCAAATGTAAAGTTTTCAGGTCTAATGGAGGTTCACACAAAGGCCCCCCTTGGGGTTCTGGGACCCTTTCCTCTTCCTGAACATCTCCTGGTTGTGTTGGCTCCTCAGCGGGAGGAGAGGTTGAACTCAGTGGTCTGCACACAGTAATACATCTATCTTTACCCTCCCCTTTGCTCTCATGCTTGAGTCCCAGCTCCTCAGAGATCTGGTGGACCAGCAGGCGGTCATGAGAGTTGAGGGATGATGGGAACTGTAGTTCCCTCTGTCTTGGGTCCTTCAGAAAGCTATCCACCTGCTCTTTGATCTCAGTGTATTTGTTCCTGGTCTGCTCTTCTTCTGTCAGCGTTGACGTGCATGACTTTGTGTGCTTATCTGAGCAAGCAGTATCTTCCTTCTTCCTTCTACCAGGGGGTTTCTTCTGCCCAGGCTTTGCCTTGACTGCAGACTGATCTTTGACCTTCTGTGTGGTAGATAAGGAGCTGCCAGCAGAAGCATTAGCCTTGGTGTCTTTGTGGTCACGGGTATAGTTCTGTGGCACAATGTCCTGGAGGTATTCAAAGGCTGTTCGGACCTCTCCACACTCAGTCATATGATTGATCAGGGACTTCAGGAAGGCATGACTCTGGACAGTCTGTGTGTCGCACACCACAGCAAGGTGGCGTCTAGCACGGGTAACAGCCACATTTATCCTTCTGTCCTCAGCTAGAAATCCAACTTCACCTAGAAATAAATAAATATTTATGTATGAATGCAAGTTGAGGAACAAGCTGCACTAATGCAGCTCATGGTGTAACATAGCCAGGTAGGGCGTCAGATCAAGACATTACCTTTTCTGTTAGACCGAACTAACGATAACACTACAGCCTCTTTCTCTCTGCCCTGGAAACCATCCACCGACTTAATCTCTAGCTCTGGATGCCTTGCAGAAAGTCTCTGACGCAGAAGATCGACCTTTACAGTGATAAAAACAAACATTAATTAGTCTCTGAGTCTAAAGGCCTTTTTCTGTCAAGGCCTCTATGCTTTGGAACAGCCAGCCTCAAGAGAATAGACTAGCTAAATCGTTATCTTTTTTATTTATTTTTTTAAATCACTTAAAATCATTTCACACTTTGGAACTCTTGAAAAGTGCTATACAAATGAAGTTAAATAAAGTTGTTCTATCATTATAACTACCATATTATAGACACATTGCACCTTATAGACTCTACCACCCACCCCTGCCATTCATTCTGGACTTACACTTTATACTTATATTTTTTATATTTACATTTTGAATGTACTGTGCATTATTGCCCTTTTAATTATACACAACTGCAATTGTGTATAATTGTCAACCTGTACTTATACACTTTATATATACTTTTTTATATAGTTATTTTTATTCTACAGTGTGTTATTATTCTACTTGCTTCATTTGATTCTAATGTTATTTTGCACTGTAGGTAGCATTTCACTGTATGGAACACACCTGCTGTATCTACTACATGTGACAAATACACTTGATGTGGAGCAATATTCAAGATGTAGTTCCTCAAATCAATGGCTTACTTGTAAATTGTATGGGGCAATAACAGCTATGTCTTTGACTTTTATCCCAGCTTCAGTCAAAGCCTTTATGTGTAGTTCAACAATGTCTACTTCACCTGAGGACACATTGAAACAGATTGTTAAATCTCATACACCAGCAGAACCATAAAAATATTCTCTTTGAATTACAGTTTTCACAATAAAAATGACTAACCTTGATTGCCTTTGGATTGCTCATCTGTGACCTCCATTTCACTCAGGCCACAGCCTGCAGTGTCAATAAGAAGAAGAGGGGTACTGGTCTCTTCAACACAGGTAATTCCCGGTAGATCTCTGTTTGGACGAAACATTAACTTAACTAAATAACTTAAGTTATTTTTACAGAGTTCTTAGTTCATTGAACTACACAAGTGAGATATTTTTCATAACCAAGGTGATTCTCACTTTAACAAGTGCCTCTCCACGGAGCTATGAGCAGTCAGTCTTCCCTGGTACATCTCTTTGGAGGCCCATTCCATGATGGCACTATTCATGCGGTATTGTACTGTTAGCATTCGGACCACTGAGTCCCCATACTTCTGGATAAGTCTCTCCATAAGACTGAGAGATAAGCCTTTTGATGCAGCCCTACGGGAGACAGAACATAAGAGAAAAATACAGAGTAAACTATAATAAGCCTGTAACAAGCTCAAAAGTTCAGAAATGTTTCATTTATATATTAAAAATAGGAACTCAATAAATTTGGCTATCAGTGGAAAAATATTTGAAATGTTCATCTGAATGCAAAAAAGAGGAAAACTATTTTTACGTTTGTGATTTGATAGTGGGAGGTAATTGCTTGTAGTCTCCAGCCAGGATGCACTTGCGTGCTCTGAGCAGGGCTATCCAACAGCTGCTCTCCAGGGCCTGGGCACACTCATCTATCACCACCCAATCAAAATGGTCTGCTGGCAGGAACTTCAGAGGGCCATCCTTACAAGCACCTGTGGACACACAGACAAGTGGTCTCTGACTGCCTTTTATCATCACTGATACTGCTGAACATTTGCTACAATGGAGGCCATTACTGACCTGTGTTGGTTGATAAAACTACATCAGCACTTTTTAGGATCTGGGTGATGGCTGTTGCTTCCCGCATTCTCAGCTCTTTTCGTAGCTCCCCCACTTCCCTTTTGAGGTTGAACCGCTCCCCTTTGTCATGAGCCTTCTTCATTCCCACCTTGACAAAATATAAGTACATATATGTATAAGAAAATCATTCAAGACAAATCACAACAAACACATTATTCAAGACAACACACATGCTTGTGCAACACACATTAACATACTTACAAAAGCTTTATCAATGTCTTTACGGATGTCTGCAATGATATTTGTGTTGTCACTCTGGGCAAGGACGGCATCCAATGAATGTTTCTGTATAGACTCCAGTAGTCTGGCAGGATGACCCAGTCTCAGGACCTTGGCCTTGCACCTGGCGAGCCTCTCCACTAGGTTATCCACAGCCACGTTAGAGGAGGCAGAGCACAGGATCTGCAAAAACACAGAATCGAATTTAAAAAAAAAATATTGCTACTGGATGCAGCAACCAGTGACACTGACAGGACAGGATAAAAGTAGCTCAACCAAACAGTTAAATCATTTTATGACATAATCCAAAGGACATCTTTACGCCTATGAGGACTCATGCACTTACAATATTCACCTATACAATAGTAACCTCAGACAAATCAGCACCTTTTGGCCTTGTTTGACTGCTTGGAGGATGATCTCCACCACTGTGGTAGTTTTCCCAGTGCCTGGTGGTCCATGAATCACAGCAACTTCTCTCTGAGACAGAGCAAAAGACACAGCTTCTCTCTGGGAATCATCCAGGTCCAAGTTAAAGAAAGTCACTTCATCTGATGAAGCACAGCAGAAACATACACAAAATCAATGCATGTATACTATTACTATATGTATGCTCATACTGGTTTGCAAAATTCTGAAATTCGTGTAAAAAATAATATATATACACACACTCGTCTGTCTATGAACTGTCACCTCATGTAATTTGAAAGGAAAACCCCTCCAACAAGATTTGGTCTGTAAAGCCTTACTTACTTGGCTGTGATTGAGAGCCAGGTTCTGAGTATCCAAAGAGAACACTTATCAAATTGGAGGCTGGTCCACTGCTGTATCCATTCAAAGTGTTCAAGGCACTGCAAACAAAAGACACCACAGGGAAGAGAAACCATTTCAAGGTTTTCACTTGTTTCTGTTATACATGCGACAATACACGCTTACATGTGGTTTGTTAAGTTACAGAGGTCACTCACTGTTTCATTCGTTTGTAGGTGACATCATTTGCCAGCTTTAAGAGGTTGTAAAGGGAGTCAGTGTCAATAGTGAGGCCATCCTGAGAGTCCTCAAAGGCCACAGTTACAGATGCTTGGCTGACTCTCGTCACTATCCCTGTGCCAAGCTGAGATGCTGCACTGCATCCACTTGTGTCATACAAGCCAACTATATCCCCTGTTTGTAACAAAGACCAGCAACTTCATATTAGGTAAAGTGTGGAAATCTAAGTCACATTAAAGCACAGATCAGGCATTTCTTTTCAATCATCTTACCAGGTCCAAAGCTGTTACTTGGAAGAAGTGAGAGACCGAGATATTTTCTCGGCTCGAGAATGACAAGTGTCCGGCCATACAGGCCTGTGGACTGACTTTGTATCTGTAGTTTCAGCAGGCATACTCCTTTGCTTTGCAGATCCTTGAGAGAGATGTTCTCCTGCCATACCCTGAAGGCCAAAAACAAGAGAATACACTGTCACGTTGTACTGACTGCTATCAATCAGTCAGTGAAAAGAAAACACTTAACTCTTTTGTAGGGAAAGGACAAAGGTATTTATTTAATTGTAGAACATGCGTTAACCTCTCTTTAGTAAAGCGGAAAATAGATATGGATATTTTTGAAATAGCTGGATGGGCCTAATTTACTTACCTAGTCTCTTCTATTTCAGCCTCTCTCTCCTCCTGCAGAAGCTCGAGTGTCTCGGACACAAATCGTTCAATTTCCATTCCTCACTAGAAAGACCAAAAACAATAAGACAACTCAGATCCAGAACAATGTCAGTCTCATATTTGTCATTTGTTTACAGTTAAAGCCAATAGACAAACCAAAACAGATTCCAATTGCTAACCAAGATATAACGTTAACATTAGCTACAATTTCCACCATGACTCTGCAGGCAGATCTCGCCTTAATCTAACAGCCAAAACAGCCAAAAAAACAGCTGTATTGTACAACTTTGTATAACTGTTCATGAATATAGTCCCAATCTTTCCAGAGATGTTTACAAGTTAGCTTGCGAACTGCAGCTTTATCACGTTGGTTGGAGTTAGTGAGCAAACCTTACAAAAATAATTATACTGACACTCACACATTACCTGAGTGGAGACTAAAACAGTAGCGAGCAGAATAGGAGATAACGTTAATATCATACATGCAATCTTAAAATGTGGTGATGACACATTAGTAGTAGCTGTGACTAGTTAAATAAGCCTGTCTTCTTTGATTGGGCTGCTAGCGCGTGGATTTGGAGAAAGCGGAAACACACACTGCCACCTATCTGCTAAGATGACTTCTCTTCTTGACGCTTTATTAGCGTTTGCGGGCTACACAACTTTTATTTTGAAAGACACACAACACGGAAGTTGCACTTCTTCGCTGATGCTCACCAAACCAGTTGAGCTAAATTGTCAATCAAAACTGGCTCTAGCTACTTAAATGGGTGATATCAATAAGAGGCATTGCGCCGGCTGCTCAGGAAGGCTGTCTGAACTATTTTTTTAGCACGTTTTGGCACGTTGATTCCTTAATTTGGTGCACGCACATGCTAAGTTAACCTGCCAGATCTCAGTCAGGAAGGAAGAACTTGTCCTGCATCGAACTGAACAAACCCATTTTATGTAACGTTATTGATTCACGACTTCTTTTTAACTTCGTTGTTGGAAATGAGAACGTCGTTAATCCTGTTGCACACCATCTCGTGCTGCTTGATGGTTAGTGCCACGCTTTCAAAGACGGATGCAAAGAAGTCGCACAAAACTGAGGCTGAGGTGAGTAACTTATGGTCCCTAGAATGGGTGTGAACTGCGTTTCTTGCCAGGTCATGCAGGTCCTTCAAGTCACTCGACTCACCTTTTGCCAGCATCAGGAATATCAAATTCAAGCATCATATATCTGTATCACCACCTGCCATTTGTCCAGTCACGTCGGTGATATCATGTATGGTATTAGCAACACAGTTATAGCTTGTTTATCTGTCATCTTTCTTTCAACCCACGGTTTCCTGTATCAATAGACTTCACTTGCAGAGTTGTCTGTGTTGGAGAGAGGCCTTGCTGTGTCAGACCCGCAATGGAGAGACATAGTGAAGGAGGAAAAGAGATACTGTGCACATATGAAAATAACTTTTCAAGGACTGGTGCTTGGATACATCACACCTGTAAGTCTGAAATCTATTCAATAGTATTGACATGTTGAGTTTTTGCTGTCCAGCATCTGGTGTGCCTTAATCAGTTACAACATTATGATTACCACATTAGTGTCTCATGTTATTGACTTGTACTGACACAATATCTGCATTCTATCTCATTTATCCCACCCTATAGTGGAATTCCCATGGCTATGATATAGTCAAGATATTTGGCTCCAAACTTAGTTCAGTGTCTCCAGTGTGGCTTCAGCTTCGCCGACGGGGACCAGAAAGCTTTGATGTCACCGGCCTCCACGACCATGACCCAGGTGGGGGGATCATATCAATAACAGTCAAGTATGAAATAGTCTTTGTAAGGACTTTGTCTCTCATTAAAATGTCACTACAAATGTATTTTCTTTCCAGGTTGGGTCAAAGCTGTACGGAAGTCTAATAAAAAAATCAAGATAGGTGAGTAGATATCTTCATTGCCCACCACAGGTCAGCTCAGATCTTTTTTTTTTGGCCATCCTCAGTCAACCACTCAATTTCTCCATTTCCCCTACTCTTAGTGCCTCGCCTGTTATTTGATGGCTGGTCTTACCAGGACTACATGAGTGTGATGGGTAGTGAAGATGAAATTGAAGAGCTGGCAAGTGAGCTAGTGGATGTTGCAAAGGTAATTAAATGCAGAGGCACCGAGAGCCAGAAGCAGCCATAGTATAGCTTACTCCCTAGTGCCAATGTATTTGTGCTGTTTCTATCTAATTAAGCATTGGCCTTGCAGACAGAAGGCTTTGATGGTTTTACTTTGGAGCTGTGGAGCCAGCTGGGAGGTAACAAAAGAAAGTGAGTTATTCAGCACATTCACATCTCTATGATTGCTTTTATTACTTTGCTGCTACTGTATTTCATTGTCTAACGCAGATAACCAAACACTATTTAATCTTTTCCTTGCAGGGAGCTGGTCCATATGGTAAAACACATATGTGAGACTTTGAAGGCTAAAAAAATGGACTGTATCCTTGTCATTCCACCTGCGGTGACAAGGTGAATGAAGTTTGCTTACTTTTAACCAGTATAAATGACAGAAAATTATTGAAAGCGGTGCTGCATTTTATTTCTTTTTTTAAATTTATCTTAATGCCTTCCCATTATGATCAGCACGGGGCAGCCAGGTATGTTTGGCAGGGAGGAGTTTGAGCAGTTGGCTCCAGTAGTAGATGGATTCAGCCTTATGACATATGACTACTCCAATGCTGGCAGGTGAGGCTCACAGACACAAGTGATGATGAAATGGTGACATGACCTGAATAACTGACCAGTGCAACTAGATTCAGAGTGTTGCCACTTACATACAGTGGATTGATTGATTTTTTTTAAAAATTATTTTTAGGCCAGGCCCAAGTTCACCCCTGCCCTGGATGAGAGACTGTGTTCTCCAGTTGTCACCTAACACCCAGTGGAGAAAAAAGATCCTACTTGGACTCAATTTGTATGGTCTAGATTTTGCAAGCCAAGGAACAGAGCCAATCCTGGGAGGCAGGTAAATAGCACTGTGATTAGTAGTAATACTGTATTTACTTTTGAGAAATGTAAGGTTTCATATAGATCTTACTTTTATTCTTTACCACTCTCTTATGCCTTTCTCTAATTCTCTGCAGGTACATTGAGATTTTGCGAGAACTTCGGCCAAAACTCATCTGGGATGAATATGCTGCAGAGCATTATTTCACTTACAAGAGGTAGTAATTGCATAATGCTTTAAGTGAACAAACTATGGCTGACAATCTTAAACACCCACTGGCATCTTTCAACAAGATTTATTACTTCCCTTTCATTCTAGGAACAATGGAGTTAAGCATGTAGTGTACTTTCCAACATTGAAGGTAAAGCCCTCACATTTTAAGTTGTCTTTGTAGGTAAACGCTTTGGGCTGAAACGTTGAATAGTGTGCGACTTTCATTTACTTTTACTGTTTTATGGTGAAATTAAGATTGTTTTTTTGTCTAATTTATTTTTCAGTCACTCTACCTAAGGATCTCTTTGGCTACCGAACTGGGCACAGGACTTTCCATGTGGGAATTAGGACAAGGACTGGATTATTTCTATGATCTCCTATGAAAAGAGGAAAGGACTATTTTATGGCTGCTGTGGACCTTTTGAACATCAGCATGTGGATTTACAATTATCTGACATTTAAAAAAAATTCCAAACATGGTACACCAGAAAATACCAATGCTGTATGCAGTGATTATTTTTCTCCTTTTTTCCTTTGTGAGTGACTCAAATGAACTCTGGAACCAGCCATTGACAGAGTTTAGTTAATACTCAACCTGTGCTGCTGTTGGCTTGGGCCTTGTCAGAGGGTCATGGGAGTTTGGAGGACTCATAGTATCAGCATGAATAAAACAGGAATTAGTTGCTTTGAAAGATATTGGCAGCAAATCATAGATCCTTTAATTATTGTTGTACTCCTTTTCATTGACAAGACTCAAAGCATCATTGTGAAGAAATTAGCACATATAACTGTTATACATACAGTGAGACAGCAGTAACACATCTACCTTTTACACAACATTACATGCATGTTGTGAATTCATGTGCTACTTCTATAACCTCTCCTCATTGGTCTGGAAAACTGAGGCAGAATTCAGTGGGAATCATTTGACAGGTCACTGTTCTATTCCTGTATTGAGCTTTACTTGCTGTTAGGCTGCATTTGGGGCTCTTCTGTTGGGTTGGATGTCCCTGGGCTCCCATCTTCCATGTCTGTTTGAAGATCCTCAAAGTGCATCTCTTCCTGACATCCAAAGGGTTTTTTTTTTATTTATCAAAATGTTTATGTTTGAGTGTGTCAAGTTTTTGTTTTTATTAGGTCTGTAATTAGGACATTGACAAGTAATGAACCTGTATTCACACTGTTGCCAAAAATCTCTTCTGACTCAGTGTCTTCCCTGATAGTTGTCCTGGATGGATGTACATTTTATTACATGAATATAAATTTGGAGCAAATATGTTCCAATATGGATCTGGAGTGTGGGCATGGTAAATGTTTTGTATAGTAGTTTTACTTGCCACTACAGAGCAGAATTAGATTATTTACAGCAACTGAAGTTGATTGCAAATTCTGACCGGTAACTAGGTGTCTGTCTACGACTACATGCAAGGAATCCTCTTGACTTGCTGAAAAACAAAGAGATGAACAAAAAAGGATTGTAGTTTTGTTCCAGGCATGCTGATTTAGCATTTACTCAGTCTATTTAGTATCTGTACTTCCCACTCAAAATGCAGGTTTGCTCACCTGTGTATGATCCACCACTGTCTTTCACAAAGTCTTCCACTATCAACGGCAGGTTGGCAAAATCAGGTCTCCGCACCAGCTCAAAAACTGACGGCTTTCAGCAAAAATAGTTACAATTAGTTATTATACTGCAATACACACTGAACACCAGGTAACTGCATGAATATATTTGGACATATTCCACACTTAAACTTAAGAGGTCAGACACCAACCCCTGTGAGACTGTAACCATTGAAGATCCACCCCTGTCCCTCGGTGGCACAACATAACGCTGATACTCCCTGTCCCACTGCACACACAGGCTCTACACAGAGAAAGACAGCACACATCCATGTCTCTACACCAGACTTGTACATACGGTATTACCCTCCCCAAATGGGCTCATGCCATAGCTGTAATGGACTGTTTTCAAGATTACAGACTGACTGCTTTCCAAATGAGCCACAGACTCACTTTGCTGAGAGATAAAGTGTGTGAGGATGCGGTGCAGAGAGCCACTGTGTGCCAGGTCATTCAGAGCTCCAGGGCAGTCTGGGATGAGTAGCGCTTGGTACCGGGCACCTGCAGTGGGTCATCGTGACATGGCCTTGAGCTTAGCAGAGCCCAAACAAAACAACAGCAAAAGAACAAGAACACAGTCAAATGGAGCATTCAGTAAGTGGACATTTTAGTGGTTCTTACCATCTATAGATTCAAGTTTGGCTGGTGTTGCGTAGGGTTTCACATGGAAGTCCTGCACCCATCTAGCAGTGCTTTCATCGACCCCAACAAAGTCTATAGACTTCCCCTACAATGCAAATAACAGTAACTGTAAATGTGGCACCATGGCAGGAATGCTTTTATATTTTGTGATCAGAAAATGAGTCTTACCCCTGGTGTCGCTGTCTGGAGGTTGAACACTGAGCTGCAAAGACTAAAGGACTGATGGAATGATTTTGCTGATACCCCTAAATGGCCAAAACACATCAATTAGCAAAGTTGGGACATATATTTAAAAGCGCTTTTCCTGATCACTTCTTAGATCAGGTGAGGTTGGGTTGGCTATGTGTTGGCAGTGACGCTCTACTTTGGACCACAGTTAGGTGGTGGACGTCACATAACACAAATATTTTTATTAATGTAGGCTAAATTAATATCTTTGTTATTGTGTTTTGCATCCCCATCATGGAACTGCTGATGCAAGTCGTGAACCTACCTTGAGGAGCGGCACTCGCCACTATCAAGCAAGTTGGCTTCGCAGACATTTCATGTAATTCTGTGTAAACTCGCAGGAAAATATTTTCATAGATTGTTTGAAATCAAGGAGGTTTTGTTCGTGAAATTAAGCGAGAGAATTAGAGAGAACGTGAATAGGAAGTCTTGTCAGCTGACAACACCATCCGCCAAAACCTTTCAAAGTAAAAGTCCATTGTGAGGCGGGGGAAACGTAATGATCCGTGAAAATCATTGTTAATAAAAAATGACAACAAAATAATAACTGTTTTTTAATTGTATTCCAACAAACGTATTTTTACAATATTTCTCTTTTAAATTAACACTTTGATGAACACCGTTTTTGAAAGTGTGGCATACTTAAAGATTTGACTACATAGGCTACAAGACCATCAACTGTACACTCATGAACTCAACAAAAACATGATTAATTTCCTCTGCTCTTTAAAAGAAATCCTTTGATTGTAAGCTCATCCACTCATCATCTTGGTGGCAGCATTAGCTTCAAGATAAAGGTGAAAATATAGAAAGCATGCAATGGAATATGCAGAACAGAGCAGTGCTGTCCAGCAGCATGCTTCACCTATAAACTATGTGTCTTTTGAAAATGACCACGTCATGTACATTAGGGACATTGAAATATGTAACTAAATATTTGATGCTGTGATGTGGTTCAATTTGTGATATTTGAGAATATCCAAACTCAGAATGGTTCTTCTTTCAAATTTCGATAAAGGCAGCAAGTAAACATCATCCCCACAAGCTGAAAGAGAGACACACAAGTTGTTAATAACACATTGCATAAAAAAACAACCACTGTACATAGAAGCAGTGTTGTTTTGCACAACATTCATGATGGATTCAAAACTTTATTTCCTCAGTGGTTTATAGAGATTTACCTGGAGAAATGCAATCCCAATGCCCACTGCACCAAGAATATGCAACTGATTCAGGATGAAGTCCTCTAATTTCATGATGCAACCTCCCTGAGAGCAAAAGAAAGGGGAAAAATTAACATGCAGTTATAATTCAATGGTTATACACAGCCTAACGGACAGCCATACATACCTCTACTTTGTAGATATTGGAGGGATGGTCCCTACGGCCACAGTGGTCACTTGGTGTTTTGCAGCAGCTATCAGGAACCAGCCTTTCCTGGTCCACTGCCTGGATCCAAACACTGTCTGACCAGTCTGAGGAGCTGTTACTGCCACAACATTTAAACTGAGACAAAGTTGGTGGAACAGAGGATAGAACAACATAAGGCAAAGATACACTTATGACTGAACTGAATATGAGTTCAATGTTGATTATGTTCACCTAATTCTCATCTAATTCACATTACTCTCATCCCAAACCAGAGTAATCTAACATTCCCCAATCAAATTGAAACTTCAAAGTCATTGTGCTTTTCTCAGGTGTATAAGCAATAATGCCAATGTAGTTTTATTATGTTTCAGTCAGGTTGGATGGATAATCCAGTGACGTACACTATATGGCCAAAAGTCAGTGGACACCTGACCATCACACCTATATGAGCTTGCTGGACATCCCATTCTAAAACCATTAATATGGAGTGGGACCCCCCTTTGCGGCTATAACAGCCGCCACTCTTCTGGGAAGGCTTTCCACAAGCTTTTGGAGTGTGTCTGTGGGAATTTGTGCCCATTCAGCCAAAAGAGCATTTGTGAGGTCAGGCAGTGATGTTGGACGAGAAGGCCTGGCTCGCAATCAGTGTTCTTATTCCTCCCAAAGGTGTTCAGTGGGGTTGAGGTCAGGGCTCTGTGCAGACCAATCCAGTTCCTCCACACCAAACTCGTCTAACCATGTCTTTATGGACCTCGCTTTGTGCACAGGGGCACAGTCATGCTGGGACAGCAAAGGGCCTTCCCCAAACTGTTGCCACAAAGTTGGAAGCCCCCAATTGGCTAAAATATCTTTGTATCCTGTAGCATTAAGATTACCCTTCACTGGAACTAAGGGGCCAAGCCCAAACCCTGAAAAACAGCCCAGACCATTATCCCTCCTCCACCAAACTTCACAGTGGGCACTATGCATTTCAGTAGGTAGCGTTCTCCTGGCATCCGCTAAACTCAGATTCGTCCATCAGACTGCCAGATAGTGAAGCGTGATTCATCACTCCAAAGAACACGTTTCCACTGCTCCAGAGTCCAGTTGCAGCATGCTTTACACCACTCCAGCCATTTCATGAAGCTCCCGAAGCACAGTTCTTATGCTG
>OOFE01011612.1:0-13997 GCA_900323365.1 Monocentris japonica
CCACCCCCCTTCCACTCTGGCTTTGGCAGGAGTCCCACAGACACGGGGCAAGGAAGACGTTGACAGCAGGCATTTGTTCATTACACAGAAGAACAAATGTAAGGCAGGGGCCTCCCCTTGAAAGAGAGCGAGACAAAGGGAGAGAAAGCACAAAGAGAAAGAGGACACAGAGTATGTGAAGAGGGGTAGGCAGGGCTCTGGCAGTAGGGAAGAAGATACAGCTAGAAAAGACAAACACTCAGACACACACAGACACAAACACTTAAAAAGCTAGGTATGAGTGACTGAAAGTAAGAGAGAAAGAGAGAGATGGTAAAGTGGAACTAATGTCGTATCACATCATATTAGCCGCTGGTCGATGGCAAGAGTATCACGTGCCAAGGACTTTCCAGTGGCTGAGGAGTGTGTAGCGCACAGTGCTTGGAGATTCACAAACACAAGCCTCGGTGTGTATCCACCACCGACTTACACTCAACCAAAAGCCCTCATCCCTTCAGACCATATCAGAAATAATTGTATATGAGGCGTTCAGTTGCATGCCCATGACGTCTGAGGTTCAAATCTGGCCTAGGACCTTTGTCGCATGTTGTCCCCCTCTCTTTCTCATCTCAACTGTCAACTATGCAATGAAGCGGATATGCCTTTTCCTTTATCTCACCGACACTAAAACATATCAATTGGTAACATTCAAGCAGAAATGCAAAGGCATTTTCCCCACATAACTAAACAGGTCGTTGCTATTATTTCCCATCCCCAAAATGTGCTCCAAACCTCCTTAAGTCTAGGAGGTAGAAAGGTGCAAGTAGCGCGAGTAGAATCCACTGAGTCTGCATGCGCTTCTTGCGTACTGGAAAATGATAAAGCATTGGGTCGCCTCGTGACCGTGGCGAAGAGGCTACTGTGTGTCACGGTACGATGTCCTCCTTTCAACAGCCTGGTAACAGACTGGCCTGTTTACCTCCCTTCCCTCTGAATAGGTAGGCTGCATCCCTTCACACATTACTAGACTGTAGTTACCAGATAAAGAGACAAACATAAAGAGAGAGAGGGAAACAGAAAACAGGAGAGCGACAGAGAGAAATAGGGACAGGGACAGAAGAAGAAGAATGAGGGAGAGAGAAAGAGATGGCTGGGAGAGAGAGATCTATGTCATGTCACTAAAGAAGACTGAACTGAATTGAATTGAGGTGAATTTAGAGACAGAAAGAAAGAGACAGAGGAAGACAGAGACAGAGAGATAGAGGTTGAAAGTGGGAGAGAGAGAGACAAAGCAAGAGAGAGAAAGATAGTCAGAATATGGATGAAGGAGTGTTAATTGATAAATAAATAAAGGAGAATTATGGACACACCCGTTCGTGGCATGACTCATCCCAGCTCCCTCTCTTTCTCCCTTCCCTTTTGTCTTTGAAGTCTTGGGGGGTCGGTTTTTATTTATTTATTCATTTATTTTTGACTCACAGAGGCCCACTCGTCGAAGCACTGACCTGTTTCTTTCAAAGGGAGAAGTAAAAAAGATAGGAAGATGCAAAGAGAGAGAGAGAGAGAGAGAGAGAGAGAGAGAGAGAGAGAGAGAGAGAGAGAGAGAGAGATGCTCTCCTGTGATGTTTTGTTGCGTCAGAAATAAAAAGAGAGGAGAGAAAAGTAAAGGAAAAAGAAAAAAAAAACCTGTAAAAATCAACTCTGGTCCCCTGTTGCCTCAGCCCTGTTTGTGTGCTAAAAAGGAAACAAGCTAAACATCACCAACACCTAAAAGAAAAGATAATCTCAGAATAAAAACACCCCCAACTACCATTTATATTCTTTGCTCTTTTCCATGTAGGGCTTTATCGGTTTTCACTTCGAAGCATTTGGGGTGGGACTCGCATACTTCCACATGTTTCTGGGCCAGAGAAATCATACAGAGGCCTTAGAGGACCATATGGTTTTATATCCAAGGGATCACCGCTGTGTCATTGGCTCAGCTGTCAACAACCGGTCAGTGTCAATGTCAGGGATCACTGTCAGCCCTGGTCTCCGTATTATTTCCCGACAAGTTCTTATCTCCCTTTCACGAGAGATCATTTTCCTCAGCTTGGTACCTTCATCGAGTCCTTGAATGTCCACTAGCAAGGCTGCTATTACATTTTTACACTACGACCCATATCACTCATGCTCCTCAAGTGGAAAGCACACAGTCCTTTTTTAGGTGATCTCTGTCAAACAGCTAAACTCTACTGTAGGGTAGCTGCTGAAGAGGTGTTTAAGTACCTGTCCAAAAAGCTATTCAGATGATTTCACCAGCTTGTCACTGCAGCAGCTCAGTGTAAATCTAGAATGCTTTCAGTAGGATGTCACTCACTGGGATTAGAAAGGCCAAACTGACCTTTCGTTGTTAAATGTGAATCACCGGACATCTCACCGGACAATACAACTACCACAATGTTTAGACAGTCACAGAAAAGTATTCGAAAGCCAATTTAGTACTTTTCTAGGATTGATAACTTACCTTTGAATAGTCCTGTCAGTCCCACCCATTTGCTACTCCAAGCAGATTAAAGCAAAGGTTGAAAATGATTTGCAAATACTGTTTGACCCAGGTCTGCCAATTATAGCAGCAGAGTCTGAGAACTCTTTCCCATTGGGACTCATTCCTGCTCACTTGTTTCCTCCTCTCACTTCTTCATTTGAAGTCTTCAGGAGAGATGAAACCTCAGGCATTGTTTTAAGATCACAGTTATGCCCTCAGGTTAAAGCATTGAAGGTCAAGCTCTTTATCATTATAGCTTCAATCAATTAAAATTACACCTAGACTTCAAAACACTGCCACTCAGCTTAATCAATAGCTATCTTGCCAAATATTTCACTTCTGTAAAAAAGTAAAAAACATATCTTCAAAAAGTCAACCTTTCAGGAATTTAGAAAAAACAGCCTTATTTTCAGATAATTTGTTTTTTTATCATCTGATTTGATGGTTTCAAGGATTAAAAAAAAAAAATTCTCACTACTTATAAATCGCAGAAAATCCTTTTTTTTTCTATGTTAGCACCAATATGAACAGTAGCAAGGCCACCTTTCATGCACTAGACTCGCGTTTCATTCAAGTCAAACACAAGAGGAAGGCTATCTAAGTCTATTATCAGCTTGATTGGCACCTGTAATACAAGATTTGAGAACTGCACATCCTTGAAACAGTTCATTGACTGTGTTCAGGAACAAACAGCCAACCCTTAATACAATTTTACACTGTACTGCTATACACCTGAAACAGTGACCACAACACATTTTCATTTTCACTACAAGGCAGTTTGACATTCAGCCAACTCAGTTTTGTACAGTCAAGAGTCCCTAAGAAAGCCAATGACCAGTCAAGGACAACTGCAAAATATAAAATAAAAGTCTTTGTTAGCCTGAATGATACCTGTAGTGCAAGTCTGGTGTCACGCTAAGATTTTCAGCTCCCAATAAAGTAAATGGATTTCATTCACAAAGACGCAAGCTACTCAACTTTGATATTATCCAGAATCAGAAGAGTTTTAATCTCTTAGTGCATTTACAGCAGGGGTGGCAGTAAGATGCGTGAAAATGAAAAGCAGTGGCTGATATTACACAAATTCTTCATCCAGACAACAAGATGCTGGATCAAGGTCAAGGACCTCTTCAACATTACACACACAGCAGAAACTTAGTAAGTGCAGCAATGCAGTAGGACAAGGTTTTAGAGAAACACATTCAGAGCACTGCAGAATACTTGTCCTTCTCCACTTCGTGGCAGGTTGAACACAATGAGATTAATGACAGAGACAGAGACTTGTGGGTGGGTATGGACACTAGATTCATGGTTGACAGATTGGATAGCAGGAGGTTGATACGCTCACACATGTATGTTTGTGTATGGTCATATGTGTGCACAAGACTGAGTGTGTGTGTGTGTGATCCTACCTGCCAGACTGCCAGGCCTCTGCAGTGTAGCAGTAGCGTAGAGCTCGTGGGAGATCTTGTACTGGTCAGAGGCGTGGTGAGCTGCCAGTCGTTTGGGAGAGAGAGTGGCATAGCTCCCTATGCCAGAACTCATCTGCAAAGAAGAGAGGTTTGGATAAACATGGGTAGCCGAGGGAATGTGCAGGGTAAAGTCTCAGTAGTGATACTACTAGTCTCACTCTATGCCTGTTAGCAAAATTATTTGTTTTCATCATTTTACAGTCTGTTGGCAGCCAAATATGTAAAAGCTAACATGGCAAACATGTTTAGATTTGGTTCACTGACAATCTAAAAATATGTGGTTTGGATGGGAATCTACCAGCACTAGCATGTTTTTTCCTGTTTTTTCTGTCGTACCCCTGTCTCTCTGTGTGTATATCCAAATGACAAAGTTCAGAGGCCCCATGGGCTTATGAAAGCATTTTGGCATGATGTTGTGTGGACCAACAAAAACTGCCTGTGACCCATTCTGGGTCCAAACTCATTGTGGTCTTGTATAATTCAATGAGTAGAGCATGGCACTAAAACTTCCAGGGTTACGGATGTAATTTACACTGAGGTCACGCATGCTACAAATGCATGCCATCATAATGCAGTAAGGCATGTTGGATAAAAGTATCCAACAAATTTACTTCAGAAACCAGCATATACGTAGACATATCATGAACTGGAGAACTGATAAAGAATAGGGGACAGTGCCAGCAATTGTATGCATTGTATAACTGAGGCCTTCAATCAAAGAAACATATAAGCCCATTTTTTCATCAGTTTCATCCAATCTAAGTAACTGACATATTTGCAGTTAAAGTATAAATCAACCCAAATTATCTGGAATGAGACTGTCATACATCACTGAAAGTACACCACCTCTACTTTCTCTAACTACATGCAGCACTCCAAGTTACCGTCTTTAGATAATGAAATTTGAAATAACCACTTTCAAAAATAATGATGTGGTGGATCTAAAGGCAAATGTTTTGGACAAATGAAGCCTTAAAACCTTTTGGAGCATATGTGAATGTATGCAAAACAAAATCTCAAGCCGTTTAGAAAATGATATTTGAAAACATCACCCATCCTAAAACTGAATTGTATAGTTCTTTGTTTTGGAGTTGCGCGATGCCATTCTCTGTTCTGACTACAGATCTGACAAAGGCGCAAAGAATATACTGTCGTCTTCCCTGCAACACCCAACTGCTTCCGTTCAATCAATAGTATAACTCTGACTGGGTGTTGTATCTATCAATGTAACTATCAATAACGACTCCGTTCAACATATCTACACTAGGTATTGGCACTGTCAATACTGTACTTTGACATATAATCCTTGTACTATGGTTTATGATATGAAATAAAATAAAATACAAACTCACATAAAACAACATGAGTGTGCATATTTGTGTGTGTGCGACAATATGAGACTGAAATAATTATCTCAGCTGCACTTTCAAGATGGTATTAGATTGATGTTGTTTCTTTGTTGTGGATAATTCATGCCCTCACTTTCATTAGTTTGTGCACACGTTTTCATAATTGTTGACATGTGGAAAAATGAATTAGCACATTCCCACAATTTAATAAAATGAGCATGTGTGTGATTGATTTAGCTCATTCGCCAGGTTGTATCAGATTTCACCCATTTACCATAATTAGTTGAATTTACTCGACTGCATTGATTTGCCGACTGGCAACATTTGCAATCCAAGATCTTATTGCTAGTAAGAAACAATTGACAATTATAATCAGAGCTAATGGTGCATACCATTGTCAATACGCAGATTTGAGGGATGTATTATGCTTTACTTAGAGCAACAGACTTTATAACACTTACTGTAGCTCTCCAACACAACTTCTCAGAGAAGGGACTGATGCAGTTGCATTGGCTCGATATACTGTATATTGAGTTCTTCTGTGCACACATTTAATTTCAATTTGCACCTTTTCATGCAACTCGAGCACACATTTTAGCATCTAGTGCAAATTAGTTAATACTTCATTACAATGAAATACAAGTTTTCTCTACAGGTCAGCCACTCCCGGGCTCTGTAATATTGGGTACCTGGTGAAGTGGGGAAGATGATGCGCTGGCTCCTCCGACCGCAGTAGAGTTGGGTGGAGATGCCACCCTTAGGGGAGACCCGCCCCCTCCTGCTGTTGTCACAGCAACTGTAGTGCTGGAAGAGAAACGGGCAAAATAACATAAAATATAACTTTTTTTTCCCCCCCAAATGTGTCCTCTACACTGTATGTCCACACACTTTGGAAAAGTAAAATAGTTGGCAGAGTAAGTAATTCTGATGTAAATCATTCTGGATGCTTGATGCAACACCTTTGGAATGATTACACCATTCAGGCATATGGCGCTGACTGAGTAAATAAAGATGGTATGCTTTAGCTGTAAAATAATGATCTCAAACTATATCTATTTCACAGTCCGTATAAAAAATGTCTTGTTTGTCCTGTATCATATGTGGTACTGTGTTTCAGCACCACAATGTCAAAGTCAAAAACACCAAGTTGTGATTTATTCACTGAATGAAGGCACAAACCTGAGGACAATGAATGTCAAAGACACATTTCCACCTTGTGAGGAAATAAAGGTCTATTCTATTCTATTCTATTCTATTCTATTCTATTTGTTCACTATTATTCATGTGATGGCAGGTTTTCCCTCAATATTACCATAATATCTATAGTTAACAAGGCTAATGTTAAATATTTAGTGCTCATGCCACCTGCTTCATCTCCCACAAACCACATCTAGCCTTACACATTAGTATCGTTAGCATTATATTACTATCAATGTCACGTTATAGAGCCTTTCTACCTGTATGATTTGGCCAGTCGGTTAGCAGGGGACTGTTTGTTGGGTGAGGAGGACGAAGACAGGCGCTGAGTGGTGGCGTAGCCTGGCGTGTCGGAGGCCGATCCCAGGCGTTGGAGCTTACTGGGGGAGCCGGACCCCGAGCCCCCTCCTCCTCCAGACAGAGGAGAACTGACACGCTGGGCGGGCAAGGTGGAGCTGGAGTAGTAGATACCTGGGGCAAAAGACAGAAGGAAATGAAGAGTGTGTTTCCCACTAGCATGTTGTTTTTCCTGCTTAGCCTGGCCTCTCTGTGTGTATCTATAGTTAATACTATAGTTAACAATTGGGAGAGAGATGGTGTTACTGAGTCAGACCTTGAGCTGGAAAATTTCTCTAATCTCTAATGGAAAGTTATGTAAGTTTTCTATTACTTTACACTGTAAAAATTGGATAGGAAGTAAAAGTATGTGCTATAAGAGAAGTCTTGAGTGTGTTAAAACATGCATATAAAACTAAACTAGCTAAAAACCAGAACGAATGATGAAATGAAAAGAATGAGGTTTGTTCTGGATTTTTTTCTGTCTGTAGCCTGACCTTTCTCTTGCACTGGAACAGTAAGAAAACAAGGTTACATTAAGGACAGCGAAAGATCTCGCTATCTGAGACTATCCTGGGCCCCAAACCCACGGGGCTCCAAAGAAGGAAGGTAATAGAAAACAGTGATTATGGAGCAGTCATTTTTATTGGTCAAGTGGGGCCAATAGTGTCAAGTTTGCCTAGACTGTGAGATTACTTACAGCATCATAGCCCTGCTCCATTCAACATCCAACCGACATGCGAAAACATTGTACCTGTGCAGAGTTCAGGAAACCCTGGACCACAGCCTTGTGTAGGCTTCGAAAACACAGTTCTAGTTGTACCAAGGTTTTTATTCCAATTCTCATAACTGTCTGTCAGTGTCGCCCAACGTCAACTCTGTGTATCTACAGCACTCTCTGCTATGTCAGGCTAATCATAAAGAAAATGCATCTCCAGGGAAGGTGACAGTAACAAGGAATATGAGGAGGAGGACGAAGAGCAGGCGAGGTGAGGTCTTACCTGACCCTGCCCCAGTTTGTGGTTGCTGCTGCTGGGCCACACGACTAGATGTCACCTGAGGAGGAAAGGGGGGGAAGGAGTTAGGACAGATAGAGGGAAATGTGGGGAGGGAGAGTGCAAAGGAGGGAAGGATGGGGGAAGGGAGGGGAGCAGGTATGGGTAGGATCAGGGGAAGGGAAAGAAGATGAACAATGGATGGAAGGAGTGATTGGTGAGGGAGAGAGAGATGGAAGAGAGGAAGTTATAAAGAAGGGAGGGAGGAGAGAGACATAGGGTTGGGGAAAAAGAGGGAACAGAATAAAAACTAGTGACTATCAGATCTAGTGTGCACATTGAGTTCAGTCAAGACTTTGAGGAGCCCCAAATGAACCTCGAGCAGCTAGTACTGAAATCCTCACAGACAAACAAGCAGCGATTCAAAAAGAGCCATAGAAGAAGAACCAGTACTCATAGGAGTTCAGTCGGGGTGAAAATCACTATTGGGGACTTGTTGGGGAAAGTAAACACAATCTATAGCATATTAGTATCTTTGTCATCTGTCCTCACGTGAACTCTCATGAGTAATTCAGGCAATAGGATACTATTAAAATCAGACAAAAGTGTTGGGACACGTCTTCTTTGCTGTTAACTCACCCATAGTGTGATATGTATTTCATACTGTAGAAGAAAAGATTATCAATTGTAAGTCACAGTCTTTATTTAATGCCACATTTAAAGGATTTACCGCATTACAAAATACACATTTTAGCTCTTCATGTGTCCCGCTAGCTACATTTTTCACAATGAATTCCTCACAGACAAAAATGTAGCACCAGAGTCTTATACTGAATGACTTTCTTAATCACCATTCAGAGCGATGTGTCAATGTGTGATGCAAAATGAGCGTGCAAAATCGCTTCTTACCACACATCAGATGCTGCTCTATCCTAATATATTCTACCTAATCCGCAGAGACGTCGAGGGAGCAGTGTTCCACAGGGCCTCATATAGCCTTATGGTGATGACAAGAGCTGTAAAGGTGATTCAAATACATTATCTCCACCCTGACACGACCGCATGGCGTTGTACAAGGCCGCATTATGCAAGCCCATGCAGTCCCTCTGTCACCTTGGAGCACACTCACCACTGTACTGTATATAGTTACACACAGGCCACCCGAGTACTTGCATTGCTACCAGTCTCTCTGTGTTTCTTAGCATTACAAAGTTATCAGTTACAGACAGTTGGCAGCAAAGTCAGACAAATGTAAGGTAAAAAAGCCACGGCTAATATCAGGGCAAGATAACAAAAGTGCCTAAGATATGTTTTGATTTGGTTTGTGATGTTGTGTGTAGCTACGGTATATGGGCGCACAATGCACCCAGGCACCCAGACATATACAATTGCATAGTTACACACAATTAGTCATCCAAAAACTAACCCAGACACAGACGCATGCACATACACAATCTGGATGGGTAAGGGGAATGCATAACGGCCATCTTTAATAACTGTCAAGGTGCCCTTGAGCCAGGCACTGCAACCCCTGATTGCACCAGTGAAGCTGTGTTAGAAGCCTGTGTTTGTACTGACCAGTTTCCAGGTGTGAATGTTTGCAACTATACAATTGTGTGGAAGGACATTGCTAGAAAAAGAGTGTGCATGCTCAGCAAACCTTCCCTGGATAAATTTAGCGACACACACACACACACACATGCACAATCTCCTATTATGTTCTCAATGGCAGTCTCTGGCTATATTTTCTCCCTTTATGATGAGCCAAAGCTTGCCTGCTGAGGACAACAGGCCTTTGGCTCCAGCGCTGGTTTGTTTGCAGAGGGTCATGAAAACTGATTTATCGCTGGCTGAATGGATTAGTGGTCTCTTTCAAACAATCTGTCACATATAGAGGCAAACAGGCAGACAAACAGATTGACAGACAGGGAGACACTGAGATGGAATTGACTGAGAGACTGAACAAAGCGGTGAAATGCTATGGTAGCTTCCATACATTCAATACATTCCTTATATATTCTTGGCTTAATAACTCAAGCTGTGTATGTGTATGTGTGTAAGGTGTAAGCGTGTGTGTGAGTGGGAATAGAACTCCAGTTGGAGGTGCCAGATCCACCCTGATGTAAATACACTGCAAGAGGGAAACCCTGCCTGCAGCTGGGGCTAAACCCCATTGAACTGTAACGGATGGTACAAATACAAATACAATCCTGGATGGTAAATATGCTGACAGAGTCATTGCTAAGGTTTAGGACAGTTCAGTCAATATTTGTGACCATGAAAAACGCTCCCCCAAAGCCAGAAGTGAGAAAAATGACACCAAAAACTTTGTCCCATGAATGGTTTCATTTACATGCACACAGTATTAAAGATGCTAGCTGACATCCCGGTTAAGGTCTTATTTGTGTGAGTCTGTTTGTATGCAGCTTTAATAGCCCACTCTCAAATATCCCTGTATTCATGTACCCAGAAATAAACAGAATTTCTGAATCACTTGTGAGAGACTGAATCTTGGCTGCAAATTTTGATCTCTTCAGAACTGTTAACAGTAACCCGACTTGCTCAGTAGTCAGCTGAAACCCAGCGTCTCGCTTTTTTTGACAACTACCATAAATAAATCACTATTGCGAATTCATCTCTCATCCCAACAACCAAGAATATTATCATCTTTCATCACAGAAAGACACAATGCAGTTTCATATTCACGCCAGGATGGAGAGGGCCTGGACCCTTACCGAGGCTTACTGCCTTGTTTTGACCGAATAACTCTGCTCATGACACTAAAATTGAATTTGCACAGACCGTGTAAAAAATGTAATATGTTCAGTATCTGAGATATAATATCCCAAGTACCTTATCCAAGTTTCTCATAGGTGTGAATATGGCTTATCCAGTGTTATTGTAAATGGGGTATGGTATTGAAATGCTTGAGTATCTCATATATTGATGAGTAAGTGTGCATGTAAACATACTGCATGTAAACTATGTCAGTTGCTGTTTATTCTTGGGTACATGAATACAGGGATGTTCGAGAGTGGGTTAGTAAAGCTACATATAAACAGCCTGTCAGAAACCTTAACTGGGGAGATGAGCCAGTATCCAGACTACTGTTCATCATATTAACCTCTCTATGTCTGTATTGGTTTAGTAGGTGGTCAGGGTGGGTGAGAGACCGGAAGCTGATGAGACGCGAGTCACAAAAGTTAAAGAAGCCTGTTGATGATTTATTTTACTTGGACGGTGTGAAAATTCAGTGTTTTGATTTTGGGAACTCTCCCTGTCGCCCACATTCCTGCATGTCCAACCCGGCAGAAGTGCTACAGTGATCAAGATACAAAGTTGGTGGGATGTGGGTGCAGATTGGTCACTGCGTGAGTGAATGAATGAAAGAATGAATGGATGGATGGAGTCACTGGGTAAATAAATGATGACTTCACGGATGAGCTGGCAGCTAGATGAATGGATGAATAGAAAGCTGGGAGTGTGAGAGAGAGAGCTCTTTCCATACTCCATACTATCTTGTCCTGCAGTACCGCTTCTTCCTTCCTCCTAAGACTCTGGATGTTTGAGGTGCCATGTATCCATGCATTATTAAAGCAGGGCCTCTCAGGGTTATAAATACCCTACAGAAGAGCTGCAACATGCTAGACCTCTCTCTCTCCTCTCTCTCTCTCTCTCTCTCTCTCTCACTCTCTCACACACATGTGGAAACTTTATGCACGAACGAATGCACTCACATACATAGAAGAAGCATGTAAAGAGCACACGCCTGCACAGACTCCAAGGCATGCACATGTATACACAAGTACATATATGCGAGCTGCACCTGCCTATCTAGCAGCAATGGCTTTCATAAAGCTATTCAGGAGCAGCAAGGCCTGCTGACAACACTGGCCCCATTGCTCTGACAAGCCAAAAACATCACAGAAGAGAATACACACACACACACACACACACACAAACACAGAGGCGGAGATGGTGAGCAGACAGGACAGGGAACGAAGAAGGGTATGGCATGAGGAGATGAAAGGAGGACAGGAACACTGCAATACAATATCTATCTGTCTGTCTGTCTGTCTGTTCATCTGCCTGTCTGCCTGTCTATCTGTCTGCCTACCTGTCTCTTTCTCCTGTATTTCTTATTCATTAAGGGAAGGAATGGGAGCCTTATCTAAAAGCATCTCTGACATGAGGTGTGACTATGGGGGGAGATGAATGAATGAATGTGTTTACAAAGCAAGAAATCACATCCTTCACCTTCTTCCTCTTTCAAAACACACACACATACAAACAAAAAAACTCACACACACATACAAACAAAAAAAACACAGCAAATGGAAAAGTAACAAAACACAACGTATTTCAACCAGTAGCTGTTTGCTCCAGAGATGGAAGCCACGGTGAAAACAAGCATGTGTGTTTGCCGCGAATACATACAAGACATTCCAAAAAAGCTGCAATGCTCTTTTACGATCAAGTATCAACTTTATAATTATTAATCTAAAATATTTCCCCTGCTTTCAATTCATAACCACATGCAGCAATCACAAATGGAACATTTGCCCCAGACACTGGCAATATCTTTTAATGAAGCACTGCAGCTGCTCACTGATTTAGCAGACATGTGTGCGTGAGTATGTGTGTGTAGGTGTCTGTCTGTGTGTCTGTGTGTGTGTGTGTATTACTATTGCTAGGTTAAGGAAATGAAAATCGGAAATAACTGGCTCCTGTAGGCAAGAAAGTAATTGGGGGGTTTCTCTCTTCATCAGCACACTGCTGTTATTAATATGTGACTCCTTCTCTGCCTTTTTTCTCAACTCCTTATAAACAAGAACCTCACCGAGATCTCCCTGTGTGCCTTTAATAGTCTCCTTTCTCTATCTAATATAGCTCTTTAAGGCTATGGGCAACACATTACCTGTCTTAAATCACTTACAATAAATATATCTGACATAATTCCCCGTCCCCCACCCTTTTCCAAATATACACAGCTTACATGCACAGGATTCCTTGGAAAGCAAAGGTTGTACCGACTGCACTATCCCACTTAAAAACACTGAATTAACTGGGATTCTACCTAAATCTCTGTTTATCTACGCCAATCAACTACGCCCAACTGATGTGTCAAAAAACTACAAATCCATATTCTGCGTGCTAAGCTGTGCAGCTAAAGCGAAGCGCACTGCGAGTAAGAGATACATGTAGGTGGAGAACAGCTATGGAGAGTGGAGGGGGAGACGGAAAGATAGCGTGCGAGATGAGAGGGTAGAGAAAAAAGAGGGGTAGATGTTGGCTCAGCTTGTGGTGGGGAAAACCGAGCAGCGGGGAATCTGAAAGACAGCGTACAGTAGATCTCGACCCTGTGCTGGTCAACGCAGCTGTCCAAGTCAACGATGAGTAAAAGAGTGCAATACAGATGTACTTATAAACTGCACTCACTTAAGTTGAGTTAGTTTTAGTGATGTCAATTCACCACAGTCTCTGCCCCCCATAGCCTTCCATGTAAACTGAAAGGGAAGTTTCCCAAGAACTGACACTTCAATTAATAAGTTTACAGAAATAGAAAGTGAGGCAAAAGAGCCCTGTGAGAATTTCAGCCATCGTCGTTTTCATCGTCATCATCAAAATACCATTATCCTCATCATCGGTATACAGCAGTAATTCCTACCTGGTTGTAGCTGTGTACGGCCCCCCCAACCTGCCCGCTGCGCTGAGGGGTTGCTGCGGAGATGCTGTCGCTAAGGGTGAGGGTCTGGTTGCTATGGTAGCTGGCAGAGTACTGGAGCGAAGCCTCCGGGGTGGAGTTGAGCTGCAAGGAACTCTGGGAAAGAAGAGCCGGTCCTAACGAGAGAGAAAGCAGTGGTGTATAGGTGGTGGTGGTGGTGGTGGTGGGTGGGGGAGGTTGAGTAGAGAGATATAGATATATAGAGAGAGGGAGTGAAGAGAGAGAGATTAAGAGTGAGAGAGAGAGAGAGAGTGGGGGCGTGAAAGGGAGAGATTGAGAGGCGTGGAGTGAGGTGGGGGAGAGAGAGAGCAGCAATTTAGAGCAGACAGTGCAGCAGTGCAGCAGTGCAGCGCTCCGTGAGTTGGAGATGGCATACATAATTTATTAGCAGAGGGAGAGAGAAACAGAGGAACAGAG
>OOFE01011613.1:0-12492 GCA_900323365.1 Monocentris japonica
ATGCACTATGGGAAGAAGGCAAGCCAGCGGAGGCAGTGTGATGCTCTGGGCAATGTTCTGCAGGGAAACCTTGGGGCCTGGCATTCATGTGGATGTTACTTTGACACGTACCACCTACCTAAACATTGTTGCAGACCAAGTACACCCTTCATGGCAATGGTATTCCCTGATGGCCTCTTTCAGCAGGATAATGCGCCCTGCCACACTGCAAAAATTGTTCAGGAATGGTTTGAGGAACACGACAAAGAGTTCAAGGTGTTGACTTTGCCTCCAAATTCCCCAGATCTCAATCCGATCGAGCATCTATGGGATGTGCTGGAAAAACAATTCCGATCCATGGAGGCCCCACCTCGCAACTTACAGGACTTAAAGGATCTGCTGCTAACGTCTTGGTGCCAGATACCACAGGACACCTTCAGAGGTCTTGTGGAGTCCATGCCTCGACGGGTCAGAGCTATTTTGGCGGCATGAGGGGGACCTACACAATATTAGGCAGGTGGTTTTAATGTTATGGCTGATCGGTGTATATTGTGACAAATGAACTGAAAAAAACAATTCTCACAAAATCGCTGGTATTCACAGAAGCCCCACTGTCGCAGAGAAGTTTCACGCTGGAGGAGCAGCCTGCCATGACTGTGGAAAAAGGAGTACAAACAACTGTAATCATTTCATCCCATTTGATGTCATTCATGAGGAGGTTGTTAGATGAGAGACTGAAGAGAGGAGAAATAAACTATGAATAGAGAAAGAGGCATTTCTTACCGGCATCATGCAGAGCGGTCCTCCCCTGTAGGTCCACATTTCCAACAGGACAATTGTGCTGCAAGACAACATAACACAAGTTGGCATAACAGCGTGAAGTGAAATGGCATAACCATTTCACCACTGATAGAGCAACAAAGTTGTTCAAAGTGTACAAAATGTCATGCATCCAAGAACCACAGTAAAAATAATTCTCCCTAAAAACATTGATTTCCGACTTAAGTTCTACAATCTGCAGTGCTTTTCTCAACAATAACTATGAGAATAACGTGGGGAAAAAAAGCCTTCAGTGCTTTCATTGTTTGCAGATCACTTCTATCGTGGTTGTTGACAAGACTGTGTCAAAATGAAATAATTCCAGTGATTGGCATGTGAACCTGAGAAGCAACAACAGGCAGGTCATATCAGGTGAATCACCACTATGCTGATACACTTGTGATATCCCTCTCTACACAGTGAGTCAGTCAGACACCAGTGACTTTACCACTGTGGCGATGAGGTCCTCAATGCTAACAGGGGACATATGTTGCTGGGTGAGCTTGCCAGCAGGCTCGCTCAGGCCCCACTATAAAAACCCAACTCTCTCTAGCAACAAGGTCCAAAAACGAGCAGCACGCTCAAATGACAAGGGGAACAGGAGGGGTGGAGAGGCAGTGAGCACTAACTGCAAAGCATAGAGGGGGGAAACCCTATACCTCGAGGGTTTGGGTTGATAGAGGGAGATGGTGGTGGTGGTGGGGGGGTGAGGAGTAGGTGTCCAGCTGCTATCTCCGGTGTGATGACGGCACCAAGAATGGACGGCAGGTTTGTGGGAGGGCAGGCTTGTCAACACCACTGACAGCCCCCCACTGACAGCACCACCTCCGTTAGATCACTGCCATACCAGAGTTGGGGGTGAGAGGATGGCTAAAACGCTATGAGGGCACAATGTTGTAGAGATAGCCCCCTGATTGTAAACACATAAATCCTCCAGAGGGGCATGGTGACTCAACAGGGCGGACTGTTGACCTATGAGGGGTGAGCTTGGCTGCCACAGCAGTTTGGTAAGGCTTGCACTGTGGCACTGTGCACTGTGAGTAAATGTTATTCATGTGCAAATGCTGTTACAGATACACTGGTAAAGCAAATGTACTTTACCTGCAAGAGCTTCTGCACACACAGAGACTGTGCATTCCTCGAGGAAAGATGAAGAGCATTTTTACCTAAAAACCAATGAATGCAGCAATCAGAAAATCACGTATATTCACAGTGTAAGTTGCACCATGTATTTGTATTGGCAAATGCCACTGTGTATAATAATCATTAAATTACATTTTTCAGTCAGCCTGATTTACTTAATTATACATGTAGACAGACCTTTAGTCCAAATGGATAGCCTGTACAGTGACTGCTTTCATTATGTATGATGGCCCTCCAAGGAAATGTGTTAGCTAGTAATTATCACATAATACAGAAATAATTTACCAAAGGTTACAAAATTAAATGCATGTGTGCCTGTTCCATGGAGTATAGAATACATTTTAATTGGATAATAAATCAAGCCCAAATTGATATCATATCAATATCATATCGGCTTAAAAACCTTTTGTTTGATTTTTTTCTGAGAAAAGGGATGTGTGAGTTCACTCTTATTCATTCTTCAGTTTAATTTCAGCCTCTAATTTAAATTACCATGATAGGGGAATTACTGTATTTGCTGCCAGGCTACAGTCACTCTGTAGCAGTAGAGTCATAGACACAGACCATTCATAAGACCAGTCTCCTCACCACATCCTCATCTCCCAACCACAAAATGAGTGGTAGGCTTTGACACCTAACCCTTTACCCACAACCTTAACTGATAAGAAGCCTTTGAACCAACCATCTACGTGGGAATTACACCTATGGGAGACCAAGGGGCACAGTGCAAATTGGGGTTTTCACATTCTCATCATGGCAAAAGAAATACAAGTTCTTACCCAAAAGTATGTGGGTGGTCCATGTCTAAATGGGATATTGACCAAGAAATAGTGCCTCTCCCCCGTTGATTACTCTACCCAATATGCTTTGCCAAATGGACATCACCATATATAAACATAGCCCCAGGGTACTGCTTTAAACCATGACCTGAATGTGCTTACTATCCAACTCACCAGTGGCATCAGTTGCTGTGACATCAACATTATGTCCCAGGATGAGATTGAGACAGTCCAGGTGTCCTCTTGTTGCAGCCAAATGAAAGCTGGAAGACAGAAAGAGAGATGGAGAAAGTGTGAGAGAGGAAAGATAGATAGATGACAGAGATGGAGTGTGAGACTGAGGGAGACTGTGGAGAGTAGACAGCGGGGAGTAGAGAAGGGCAAGTGAAAAAGTGATAGGGTGTAAGGAGAAGGAGGGTAAGGGTGAAATTTAAGGACAGGAGAAGGACTGTAAATTGATGCCTGGCTCCTTGCTATCGGCAAGATCAGCATTCTGGAAGCATATAAGCAGAAACCCTAGAGCCTGTAACTACTCCAAGGCAGTCCAAGAAGTACTTGAGTAGCTAGTATTTTCATATTAGCCCCTCTAGGTGAAGATGGCATCTAAGTGGAATGAGGCTATAAGATACTAATCATAATAAAGAAAAATGATATACTACCTGAAAACAGGGTTACAAATATTGGCCACATTGCAGACTAAAATCCTTATTTATTTATTAATTACCAAAAAGTCAGGGACTCATTTATTAAAGCCCTACAACATAATCAGCAGCTTCCCATACTGCAGCTGTAAAGCACATGCTTTGGCACCTGCATGCCAACATGTCGTTAACCATCACTTCTTTGATTGACAACAATCTTTTGCCAATTTCAGTCTTGACCCACAGCAGCACTGCTGCCTCTAGCCCCAAGGTCTGCATAACACTTGTCTGTAAACCAATCTTAGGCTGTCACCCATCAAGCCATAGAGCCCGTTTATGCACCCTGAGGTATCTGCCGAGGAGACAGCTAGGCTGTCACCTCAACACTGCTGTGGGTATTAAAAGCTGTGTTGATGGCCAGAAGATGCTGGTTCTCTTGGGTGTAGTGGAGGGCCTTGACCTCCATACAGCACTCAGTGGGTAGGAAGCTTACTAGAGCTATCCAATTTGGGGGATAAGTGATATGACTCGCCAAGCACAATTGTTAATGGGCCAAGAGATTTACCAGACATTTAATAGAAGAATGTTTCAAAACACTGCCAAAAAAATAATTAAGATTAATATAAATTAGGGCAGTGCATTTCTCTCTTCTTCAAGCCTTGTGTGATGAAGAGAGACCTAGTCACAAGACAGTGAGTGAATGACATGGCACCAACAGCCACAAGATGTTTTTAGTCTGAAAATCACGTACAATCACGTGTCACAAATCATCACACTTTGTATGGTGAATCAAATTACAATACACTGTTTTTAGTCGTTTTTGTAGTTCAGAAACCAACAAAATAGAAAGTCCACTTTAAAGCTTAGATACACATTAATACAGCCTCACAAATCACACTGAGACTTCCAATGAGCAATACGTCTGGGTTTAAGAGAGCACATTCAGCTATGTCATTTTATCTGGGCACCTGCTCCTTGAGTGGCTTTCAGGTTGATCTTCTCCAGGATATGGCAGCTATTATTAGAGAGAGAGAGTAAACCAGAGAGAATATGGCGGTGGCTGAGCCATGTATGATAATGTGTCTCTCTAAAAGCACTACACTGAAGGTACCCTGACTCATACAGTTTCATCATATACTGCCTGGTACTAAAATTGGAGCAAGTAAAGTATTTTCTCTTCAACATGTCAAATGCTTTGCACTACAGTTGACATCAGTTTGACATATGTAGGTGACTATAACAATGTACAACTGACATCAACAGTAGCTTTACCTATAAACTATCATTTTAACCTTAAGCCTCAATAGCTGTCGAGATCAGGCTAAACCTCACACAGGCTCAACTGTGAAACTTACTGCTTTTTTTGTTCTAAAAAGACAGTTAAGCAGAACATTCATTACTACTAATCTTTACAAGCAATGGGCACATATTATTATGTACTATCTTTAGTCAGTGTGGTAGTTTCATGATGCAGGGGCATGCGAGTAACTGTCTTGAGTGGTCTATTGTCATGTGGCTTTCTTGTGCCGCTAAGCCCCTGTCAGCTATCACAACTGCAAATGAGCAGTGTGGTGGGTGGGCTTACCTCTCTAGTGGTGCAGATATAAATTGTTTACTCAGCTGGAGACCTCGATAGAGCAGTTAGAGCTGAATTCATTAGTTGAACATGGTGAGTCTAATCCAGGGCACACCAAATTATACAACAGGGATAACAGTTTGTTATTAGTTTCCCCACAGAGGGCCATGATTATAAGGGACCATCATTCTACCACCATTTGCTGGCATTGGCAGAGGCCAGAATGCCACAGACACATGTTAGTCTGTGTGTGGCCCACTGGACTGTATGAGGATTTGCTGAGTCGGTAAAGTGGCTCACTTTTGTTTTGACTAGACTTGGCAAAGGCATTACCTCTTTCCCTATATGTTGAGATGAGAGACGAGAGTTGATGTGGTGGTGAATGCCTAATAAACTACTTCTGATTTGTTTGCCCTGAGCCAGAACAGTGGAGGTGACAGGTGAGCACTGAATGGTGAGGCCGACTAAAGTTTGAGTACAACCCTGAAATGTGAATTGGCGTGTGTGATGACAGGCAAGGCACTGGATTTAGTCCTGACAAATTCTAGCACCTTATTATGAGACCAGACATATCTCAGGGTGTGTGCAATTGTTTGTTTGTGTTTATTTAAATGCACCCGCGTGTACAATCGTGGGTCTGTTCAATGGTGCCATGAGAGAATTTCACACACTGCTGAAAATACTAAGCACTTTAGTTTCAGGAATATGGTGTCCCATAGGCGGATGTTGTAACAAAGCCTGGGTCAAACTAAACCTGAAACACAGATCACATACCAGTAACTTCTTCACATATCTGGGATTAAAATGAGGCGCTACCTAAAATGCTCATGTTGGAATCTGGTTAAATTTAACTCCAGGGAACAAAACAAGTCAGACTTAGCAGCTTTTAATATAGGGTTCAAGGTGGTCAAATAGGTGATCTTTTTTAGACAAAGACATTTCATCCTATTCCCAGGATGTGGCCATCATGGTATGCTCATTTGTGAGACAAAAAACAAGTATGGGTCTATAAGAAATACGTGAAGAATTGTGACTTGGGTGGTCCAGTTTGCAAAATTGCAGCATTCCAAGTGCATTTTAAACTGGGTTTAAATCCTAAACTAATTCTTTCCACACCTACCACTCCACCATATCCTATCTTTCTCTTCACATTCTTATTAATCAAACCTTTTGGAGGGTGTACATCAAACTCTCATATCATCAAACTTGCCAATAATAATAATAATAATAACCTGCAGCTAGGCCTAACAGGGTGACTTCATCTTGCAAACACTAGAGTGGATCAAATCTGTATTTGCTGGGAGTCATTTCCTGTGTGGTCACTGTATAAACAGCTCCAGGCCAAAGTGGTCAAGCCAAGAGTGTCTCTATTGGTTCTTTATACCAACTCCCAACTCCTACATTGACCTCCAGACACAGACAAACACTAAAAGAGGAATTTCTGGAAATAAAAATGGAGACATAATGAGAAAGAACTGCAATGGGATCCATATGTAGGGCTACTGGATGGAGTGTTCTGGTTCAACCGGGGTCACCGTAGCCAGATTCTTTTTGGGGGGGGACATGCAGGGAGGCAAAGATGTCATAAAAGGAGGTGAGTGGTGAAACTTTATGAAAAATACTGCTGCTATGCTTGGAATTAGGGATGCTTAGCATTTTTAGATATGTAACTATTCAACACAGTATAGTAGATAGTAGCGAGAAAGAGAACAGACATGGGTATATGTATGAGTGTATAAGTTTCACTAGCGTGCGTATTGTGTGTGTGTGTGTGTGTGTGTGTGTGTGTGTGTGTGTGTGTGTGTGCGTGTGTGTACTTACGCAGAACGTCCCTCCACATCCAACTTGGTGGGGATGATGCCCTTTTTGCTGAGCACAGCGGCCACCTTGTCAACCTCGCCACGCTCCACTGCCTTCATCAGCCGATCATCATACTTGTTCCAGTCTGTGTTCTGTCAAAGGTGACAATAGACAAAAAATCTTGCCATTCTTCCATGTGATCAAACACAGAATGACATTATGACCATCTACAGATGTAGTGTGACAGTATAGAGAGTAAAACATGTAATCAGGTTTCCCCGTTTTTGTCTGATAAATGAAACAATAGACTTCTCAAAAAATATTATGCAAAAGCAAGCATAGATATTCCTTTGAGAATACAATAATAGACTGAGGTAGACCTCAAATCAATTTTGCCAAGAATGTGGCATACTGCAGCAGCACTTAAGATACCCATGAGTGCTTGCGCACAAAGCATGGGAACAGAGCATTCTTAGGACAAGAATGAGCTTCTGGGAAGCACACAGACACTTGAGTGGGGTGCTTTAAACTGAATGGTCCAAAATGAATTGAGGACATTCATGTTATATAATCTTCCTCTAGGACAAAACATTTAATTCCTTTCTGATTCAACCACCTCCCATTATCTTGTACATAATTGCAGAGAACTAAAATTAATAGAACATATTCACTTCACAAGTACAAAATTGTTCTGAGGAAATAAGTTAGTTAGTAAATCTATCCCACATTCCCTCAAAGAGAATTACTTCACTGGTTTACACATGGTTAAGAAAAGAAACAGCTTTTGGTTAATTTGAGTCTCATTGGTCTCCAAGACAGAACAAAATCAAGAAAATAAAAAAAACTATCAGGTATTGGATCTGTTAGTTTCACAAATTTGATAAATGTCCACAAAGAATACCTACAAAGACCATGGACGTGCATTTCAGCCAGCGGCTCATCTTTGGTGAGTGGAGCTGGTCCTTGCACAGTGCTACTGCAAAGGTTGCCACTGTTCCGGTTCACAACAACAATAATGAAGAAAGAAAAAAAACTATAATAATTCCCCTCAGTCTGTCAATGCACTCAGCCAGTGAGTGCAAAAAATGCTGGATGAGAGGACAATGGGTCAAAAGTTTATACTGCAGCGGGGGTCCTCTTTTACAAGGGCTAGCCTCTGCAGTTTTCCTCATGGAAAGAACTTCTCAGGAAGAGAAATTGTTTCGGAAAGGTTTTTCTGAGCATTCTCCTGTCGCTCACGGTCTCTGTTTGTAAGTTCATCACTGCACAGCAGTTTGGTTGAGGGCTAAAGGGAGGAGAAGGAGGAGGACAAGAGGAGGTGGGACTGGAGGTGGAGAAGCAGTAGGGCCAGCCCTGCCAGCCCTGGGACCAGCCCTGGCCGGCTACTGCAGCTCCTCCTCTGGGGGGAAAGTCAACTCAGCCTGGCAACCTCTCTCCTCCCCAAAGTGTCGTTCCCTGTATCCACCCCTTTATACTCAACCCTTCTGTTCTGCTCAGTCCTCTTGTGTTTCTTTGCGTTTTTCACTCCTATACACTTCTGATTCTCCTTTCCTCCTCTCTTCTTGACTCTCGATCAGTTTCTATAAAAGCTGCCAGCTACTTGCTCAGAAGAGCTGAACTGAAGAGCTCCTCTCTATGCCTCTCTCTTTTGCTCTCTATCAGGTCTCAAGCATCTTTGCCCCGCCAAATGGCAAGGTCAGTCAAGCCCTCTGGGGTAAATATGTGAGCTCTCCCAGGTTTAAAATATCACCCCCTCCCCGGTAAACAGCGGTGGTGCAGACAGCCCTGTAGACTGGTTACCTCTTTATTTTTTGACCCTCCAACCTTTCTGCAGTGACTGATTGGAAGACAGGGGCTAAGAATACATTCTGGACATGCCTGCACCGTGAGTAATAGCTTTAGTGTCTATCACCACTGCCAGCATGAAACAAGGCCAGACAAAAAGACCTTGCTTACATTGCCATCCCCCACCATACTCCCTGCTTGCCTCCATCTGAAAATATGAAAGTCGGAGGGGGGATTATGGTTTGCACATTTGAAGTGGTCCTGGCACAGAGCCCGGCGGGACGCAGCTGGGCCAAAGGCTGCTGTGAACCCATCCCTCTAAACTGGGTGGTGCGGCACCAAAGCCCCCTGATCCTAGCTGCACGGTAGCAAGATTAGGTGTCAGCCTTTTACAATCAGCTGTCTGAGACTGCAGCCCCCCCACACACACAACCACTACACTGCCTCTCCACTTATGTAGGCATATAAATGGTTACCTAGTTACATTTCTAATGGAAGACGTCACTGTCACTTTTTTATTAGGTAAAATATCACAGGAAAATGAATAGCGACAGAGATGTAGGGAAAGGAGGAGGGGGGACCCGTTTAATTTACACACCCTGCGTCAGCTCCTTGTGGGCTCGGGTTACTGTCCGCTGCCAGACTGGCGTTAACAGAGTGGCGCTGATAGTCACAAACATGCAAAAAGGCCTCCTCCACATGACATGTCATATCAAGAAGTGGGTGTCAACTTACTAAAACTGCTCAACCTCGCATGGAGACAAAGGCACCAAAATGGGACCTGGCCACAGGGCATACTGTACATGGGTCACGTAAATATCCCATACGGATGTATTTGTGTGTGTGTTTGTTTGGAAATCTGTTCATGCTCTAATTTATAATTGGACAGTTAGAATGCAAGTGCTGCCATTGAGAAGCAAATACATCTTTTTTAGGTAGTATCCAGTCAAAATAAGTCACTCACTTTCACTGAAAATGACCCTGCTCAAATATTGGTGGCAAATCCAACAATATGAAAATGTTGAGCTGTTAAGTTTATTTTAAATTATTAAGTTAAATGTAATTCATGAGATTCTGATTTGTATGTTGAATGCAGCTGAAGCAAACACAAATCCCAAACTTTCAACTAAAAAACATAAAGAGAATTAAAAAATCCCAAACTTTCCAACTGAACACTCTGACCTTGTTTACACAGGGCAAAACATCTCCTGACACTTGATAAGCCAGGTTAGGCCTCTACTTGTCCACAACGTAATACTTCAGTTGGTGACTCCTCCTATCATCTTCAGGTCAGGTTTGCTATCACTTTCTACAGGCTGTAGCTCATTGTGACACCTCTGTATCCTTGCCGCCCTCAGCCCCTGGCCAGACTATGGGTCTCTAATGTCCTAACAGATTAAATCACCAGTAGGAAATACCCAGCTGGACATCCAAGAGCAGTGAACTGACGGAGACCAAAACATAAAGCTCTTTGCCAATATGTGAAGCGATAGTGGCGTCCATGCCAAACTGCTGTTATCTATTTGCCGTCATAAGGTTATTGCTTTGGGATGATAGTGATCATAGGAGACATCTGTGAAGAGACTTAGATCATGTCATGAAACATCGACCTTTGGCATTTGTAGATGTGGAAGAACTGGATAGATATTTGGAACCCTTCCTCAGTGGACAGGACAGACCCTTTCGTAGTGCTGACAACTCCTTTCGTGTGATACCTTAAATTTAGGGATGAGAGGGTGTTTCAGGCCTGAGAGAAAGAGCACTTTCACACCTAACCTTGATTTGAAATGTTTCTTGTTCATGTTCTTAATTTGGCTTGTTTGAGGGCACCTGATACACTTCCAACTGCTCAGTTTGGATTTCTGAACCCTGGAGTGCTTCATTTGAAGTGAGACTAAAGACAGGTTTGTTGACATTCTCCCATTCCTCTTTGAATTTTTTCAAGACAATCCCTTTTTAAGGCTATGACCACACTAAGCCGTTTAAATTTGAAAACTCATATTTATCTCTTCGTTTTGGCCTCCCGTCCACACCATGCCAGTGTTTTCGACCTCCGAAAACGGAGCTTTCTGAAATCGCTCTCCCAAGTGGATAAATTTGAAAACGCCGGCCTCACATTGTAGTGTGGACGGTGTTGTAGTGTGAAAACGGAGACTTTTGAAAACGCTTGATCCGGGTGTAAGCGGCCGGCCTGAGTGGTCTGCGCATGCCCATGGAAGAAAGTAACAACACAAGTCAGTTTGGAGTAGTATATTTATGTCAGGACCTGCAGAAATTACTCATGGCCACTCATGACTACTACCATAATGTTACTAGAAACATGGTGCAAAGTGCAACACAGCCAAAAGTGCAACACAGTGATTGCTGGGGATCAGCGTGGATTACACTCTAGGGCTAAAGAAAACTATAGGTCATCACCATCAAGGTTAATAATTTTGCTATGGCACAAACTAAAACACATCATGTCGAATTATTCATGTGTGTCAGCAAGGCTTTTGCCAAAAGATCAGATCATCATCAGAAATAGAGCCGAGAGGCAATAACATTATCTCTTCTCTATGCTCTACTGTTAGGAAACTCTGTTCTCTGTACATACATTTACAGAATAGAATACAGATGACATAAAACTACACCAAACTGAAGTCCTCGCTCATTCAGAATTTCTCAGCAACTAACATAACATTAGCCCGGTTAGCTCTGCATATAATGGAAACACATTACAAACCAACAGGCTTTGCTTTCAGTCTCAGCCCTGCGCAGCTCCACATGGCCTGGTTCTGAGTAATGGAAATGAGGTATTAGATGTAGTTAGTAGGGCTAGAATAGTTTCCCCAGTAGCAGTAGTCCATAGAACAAATGTTAGATAATGTCAATTGTGAATGCCTGTCTAGGATAAAAATGGCCAAATCCGCATCAGTTTTAATGCCTTTAGTCTGTCTCAAGTTCCTCCATATTTCAATAGCAATACCAGTGTTTACTTTTGTTTTTGACCTAGCTCTATCAAAGCCAATTTGGGGGTGAGTTTTTTTGGCCTTACAACTGGCTGCTCCTCCACCATATTTTACAATACATTGTAACTGTCCAGGGTCAGTCTGGACAGTTATAAAGTGTGGGAGTGGCTTCAGCTATAGGGGTGGAGCTTTTTAACAGCCCATAAAAAAAATATATCAAGCTGAATGCAGGGGACAACAACAAATCAAATGGGGAAGGAATAGATTATAAATTCATTCCTCCATCATATCATTTGACCTACTGAGAAGATCGTCACGCTGACCTGCATGACCAAGAATTTATTTATAGACGGCCTAAGAGATCTGAACTCTTGAATTCTCACAACTAACAACCCATATACTTTTCAACACTCGACAAAACCTTGACCTGTGGCCTGTGAACAGAGTGCCAACATCTGTTTGTTTATATTTTCCCATTTATCTTCAAGGTACTGGCTTGTGACATTAACAGAGCAGCATGCTATCTGAATATCCGATAGCTGATTTACTGGTGGAATATCCCCTGACAGCCAAAACTCATCAGCTGATGAGAACATTAAGCACAAGCTCAAATGCCAGTGACTGTGCCACAGAGATTTCTAGAAATTGTGAGTGTGTGAGTCACGGCTGTGAACTGAGATGGGGAACTTAAGAACAAACAACATGGGAACTTACTGCCAACTGCTTTGCTATAAAGACTGTTTATCCAGGCCATTAAGTGAAAACAACTGAACACCAAGCAAAAAGGGGGGATATCCTGTTAATGATTGTTCATCCATAACTTATTTCATTTTGGCAACATAGCTGAAAGTGGAAAGTAATTGAATTCATTGCTAATATAAGAAGAAATAAAAAAACATTCTTAAAATAACTGCCAAGTACTGAAAAACAGTCATTAATTCAAACGGGGGGACACAGAGGTTGTAAAGGAAAATGTTATCTGATAAAGCAATATAAATACAACTATAAATCACAACTTC
>OOFE01011615.1:0-14097 GCA_900323365.1 Monocentris japonica
TTTTTTTGCACATACGAGCGATAAAAACTGAAAAGGGAGAAGAAAAAAAATTTCAAGACAACAAATAGAGATATAGTTGAATCGGGCACAGAAGGAACTAAATGACATCAAATCATAATACAGAGGAGAACGCTGAATAAAACATGAAAAAAAAGGAAATAAAATGAATGAAAACAGCCCTGATGCAGGGAAGGGAAACCTCATCTGGAATCATAGCAGCCGGAACATTAGTCCATATGGATGTGGCTTGATGTCGGTGTTCTCTGATGAGTAGTTATTGCATGGTTAGCAGTTCTTTAAGCTGTGGGACTGCAGAGGGGATGCACTGCTGCACTAGGCACCACGTTCATTTGGACATGAACCGATATATCTGGAAATTTTCCCATGACCCCTCTTCCCGCTAACACACACACAATCTCCCTTGGGGAGTGCTATGCAAGGGACTATCTGTCAATCTAAGTTAGCTTGCAGGATCATGTCAACACCCTCCTCCACTCTCTTTCATCTCACATGCATCATTACTTTGTACACATCACTGTTTTTTTTGCATCTTACAGGAGTTACGCGTACCCACATAGCTACAAATTTAGTTTGACTTATTCAGTCCACACTTTTGTTTATTTAATTCTTCCTCTTTTTATCTGTGGAAGGCTGAGGCTGGAGGAGAACGCGGCTTGTCATGGCGATAACATTAGCATCGCAGAGAGAAACGGTTTTCGCTGAAACGGTCCTGAGAAATTCATGAAGATGCCCTCCATTAAGGAGAGGACTCTTTCCTGCACTGTCGCTCACAGATCGACTAATCATTTTTCTCCCTGCCTTCTTCCTCTCTCTCTCTCTCTCTCTCTCTCCCCCTCCCTTCTTGTCTTTGTTGGATATTGTCATTTCCCAGGTGCCCTGCAGATTGAGAACAGCGAGGAGACTGACCAGGGGAAGTATGAGTGCGTGGCGTCTAACGTGGAAGGCGTGCGCTACTCGTCTCCCGCTAACCTTTATGTGCGAGGTAGGGAGCAACCCGGCCCCGGAGCCAGGCCAAAAAAATGAAAACATCCACCCATTCTGACTAAAATGTCTGCACAGTGCAGCTCAGCTTTAAGTGGCATTAGTGTCGAGCTTAACAAATGAAAATTGCTTTGCATTCTAGCCCAGCTGTATTTACATCAAATGTATTTTGCAAAATAGAAGTACCCAAGTAATATAAATCTTGTAGCATTGATGCCAGTATTGCTTGCCCATAAATGTAATTTCATATGCACTGAAACTTCCAAGTGTAAAACTATAATTGACCGACTAACGCTCTTCTCTGTTATGATGTTATGCTCCACTTTGTGTCTTTTAATGCCCTCCCCTACTCACTCGGAAGGAAATGTGTAGCTCAACAAGCCGTATGTCTTTACTCTATCGGTTGCAAGACGCCTTTTAAATGTGTGACCGATAAGATGTTCACTCCCCCTGTCAAAGTTATGGAACTTCAAAAAGAGTCTGCAAGGACTTCTGTTTGATTAGTTTCTTTCAGGTACAGGAGCACGACGGTAAGTCTTGATTTTGATCGAGTGGCGAGGTTTTAGTGCCGACCAATCAAAATCTTAACCTCTCAGCCTGCTCCGGATTTTTTTAGGGGGAAAAAAAAAAAGGTTTCCATGGTGGCGAATTGATAGGAAAGCATTGTTAACACAGCTGATTGCTCTTTACTGCATAGAAAAATCCTCTATCGCACAGAACATAAATAGTACACTTACTCTGCTTTTTGTTCATAGTGTTCTGGAGCACAAATCTATAGTATTCCCCCGCCACTGCTTTGGGGTAGCCTTTTACAGTCAGTAGTAATTTTGGCTGGCATGTTCAAGCAAAGTGAAGATATGAAAAACAATCAGTCGTGGGGAACGTTGGGTTTCTTAGGAAAAAGGCAGTGAAGACAAGAGCCTACTGTCTACCACTAATGTTAAATGACAATGAATCCCGAGCGAGGGAGCTTTAATAAATTGAGGCAGATGCATTTTGGACATGTATTATTTATATTGTGCACATTAAAAAAAGATGCCTCAGTATCTATTCAGTTTGTTCCCTCTGCTGTGTACCAAATAACTTTGTTCCCAATAAATAATTCACCACTCTGACATTATAAAATGGGTCAGAGAGCTGCTTTTTCATTATTATTGCTATTATCATACCCTGTGTAGTAGCTGCATAGGGAGGAAAAAACCCAACTGTGAGGGACAGAAGGAGGGGGGGGGACCTGTCCGTAAGATTAACACCTCCTCTTGCCGGCATCCATCTTGGGGGCTCATGTCGGCATCGCTGTGATGCTGTGGCACTTAATGTCAAGTAGCTACCCACCTTGCTCATGCACAGCGTGGGGGAAATTAAGAAGCCTGTTGTGAATTACAGTCAAGAGCTCCGCAGAAGTGATGAAATAACAGTAATGGGAACATCTTGTTGACACAGCACTGGGGTATTAGTACGTCTGCTGGCCAGAAACGTACAGGTATGCCCTCAGATCATTCCCAACAATTCATGCAATCTCCATGAACATTGGCTCCATCAGCTTGCTTTAAAAAGAGTACAGAAGGGTCATAATTCCTCAGGTAGTTCCACACTGTGTAATATCCAGTAACACACTTGTTATGCCTTGATGGTGTCAACCTTTGTCTGTTTTCAGTTAACTCTGTCAATCGATGCTGATATTTGATGTTGACTATGTTTTGTTCACAAAGCAAATTGCACTCGAGATTAGCAGCTGTGGTAGGGATCAATTTTCAGAAAAACAAAAAAAAAGTAAAATCTTATGTGCGGCATATTCTACCGGGGCAAATTGAGACTATTGCCAAATTGAAATTGAGTCATGATATTGTCACTGATTGGCTGCTAACGACTTCTAACTGTCTTGAACTGCAGCTGCTAATTTCAGCCCAAACTGTGTCTTTTTTCTTTTCTATCTCTCATTAGTTTTTCTTTATTTTCTCTTTATTTGGTTTCCTTCTCTAACAAAAGCAAATACGGCCACCACGGGAGCCTCTCCTGGTGGCTATAAGGAGCTTGTGAAATTTTGAATTATGATTATGGTACGCTTGATTTGACTCCAGTGGCAGCCCACTATTTTTTCTTACCAGATGACAGCGCGGCCACTGGGGTGAATCTGATTGTTTTGGGTCAAAGCTTATTTAAGGGGGGGCAGGCAAGTGTACTTTAAAGACGGGTGTCACTGATAGCAGGGACAAGGGAACAGGAAGAGAAAAGGATTAAAGAAAAGGGAAATGTAGCTGCAGCTAAACACCTTGAGGTGGCTTTTTTTACTCTCTCTGTGTTTCCCCTATTTTTCTCTTCTCCTCATGTCATTGTGTTCTGCATCAACCCCTTTACATCCCTCAGAGCTTCGAGAAGGTTGGTGTGTTTTTTCTTTTTTACTTTTTTGAACCCACATTTGAAAAAAAAAAAATCAACATGTTGAAAAATTTTAGCTGTATTTACCTATTACAAAGCTCGATTCATTACTAATTTGAAGAAATTCTAAACAATTAATCCAAACTGCTAAATGATTATGAAAGAATTTTTTTTCTTTTAATTCCAAAGAAGAAATGATGAAAGCAAACCCGATTAGCTCGGGTTTTGTTACTTTACTTTTATGTTTGCATTGTGGGGCCTTTTCTCGTTTTGCATCCTTTGGTATTGCTTCTGCACTGAAAGGCTTTCTTGCACATGTTGTCATGGAAACCCAGCACGTGGAAATAACAGGACCTATTGCATGATGGGAGAATGTAACTGCGCTTGCATGCCTGTACAGAATCCCTTTGGCCGTGTTGGTCTTTTTCTTTTTGCATTCCCTGTGTTTTGTTGAATTGTTTCCTTCTCTTTCCTTGGTTACTCTACAAGTGTTTTCCCTGACACAACCCTTGTTTTGGCTTCCCTTTATTTAGTATGTCTTTTTATGTTGTGATTATGGTGTTGTGTTAGTGTGTAAGTGTGTTCGTCTTTTCTGTTCGGTTCTGTTCCTGAACTTACTTTTCCGTTGAAAACGTTTGTCTTTTTGTGATTCATTTGTTTGTGGATTTTTAGTTTTCTTTCTCAATAATGCTGCTGTGCTTCTTGAGCCACGGAGTACGAATGCAAATGCTACATGAAATAATAAGTGTGTACACAGCCAGTGTTCCTGTCATCTTGTTTATAGCGATCCATTCCCAAAAAAATGAGACCTGATTGGGCCTGATTGGGTTCCGTGGTGATTTCACCCAGCCATTAAGAGATGCCATTTACAGTGCCGTGTGGATCAATAACAATATAATGACTTCGACATCACATTCGCTGTCGCTTAGCGGGTGCACAAAGATGGCTTTTATATTCAAATGGCGGCAGCTAGATGTGATTGGTTTTGTTGACTGACTGCTGTTTGTGTTCCTTAGCAGTCAGGATCTCAATCAAATTCTGATTTCTCCCCCCCCCCCCCACACACACACACCTATTTTCAGTGTTGCATGTTTGAATTGATTTTCGGATTGACGTGAGCCAAGTAATGAAGATTCTCAAATTGGACAACAACAAAATACATGGCAGATTGTTTTTCGAAGCGTTTGTGCTGTAGTCCTGCAATGGCGAGGAGCAGAGGGTGCCAAGTGAATTGTGGATCAATGCGAACACAATTTATTGATTCACGTTGTAATTGGGTCTCTACCAGCTTCCCATCATCTCTAGAGATGTTCTATCTAAAAGAGGCTTTTCCCAGAGATATCTTATAAACTGAATCAGTGCCCGAGCTGTATTAAATACCAGGTGCTGAGCATTTGGCTAGGGGAGTTACATTGGGCTCAACAAGTCTGTTAAATCAGGGATATCACTCATTCAGGCAGAAGAGATAACACACTTCAACCCCGATCCGTCTCCTCTGAGAGTGGGGGTGTGTGTCATTGTGTGCTGATCTCCTCAGGATTACACCTTGGTAACAGCTCCCCAAAAGGCATGTTCAGAATTATTACTCCTCCAACAGCAAACAGAATATTTCTTTAAATATTATTTTCCAACCTTTATTCATCCATGGAAATTTAACTGAGCATGTATGCTCTTTTTCAGCAACACCCTGCTTCACGTTTACACCTACAGTTGCTGTTCCCACCAACGTTTTCCCAGCCAGAATAGGTAGCCAGTGTTTCCTTGGAGGAGATGCTTAACATATCATCACGCCAGCCACCCTGCTTGTCCTTAAGACAGGTCATTAGACAAATCATCCCTTTTGATCTCGCTTTTATCCCAGACGCAAATGAGGGGTTTGTCATTTCCAACAGCTATTTGCACCAATTGCCAATTAAGAGCCTCTCTTCACAATCTTCAAGTCTGCGAATACTGCCAGTCGATATTCTATAATCCCCCACACAATAGTGTCTTCAAACCATGGCTCGATCCCACTGAAACAAATTGGACCGAGAACCCAGAAAACTTGACAAATTCAGACGGTACAGTCAGCCCTGACATCCAGTTCTTAATCCTAAGTGTATCAATGATACAGAAAGACTGCGCTGTGACCAACGCATGTGCATGCTTGCCCTCTTCCAATGATGCTTGCCTGTTTTTGAATGTGCTTGCATGTCCTGCTATGCATTTGTGTGTAACGTTGGGAAAGAAAGCTAGATTACACCTTATGTTCTCACTGGCCAAAGCAAAACCCTGCCATCTCTATTAGATGTTTGTCTCAAGGATTCCTGAAGTTGGTAGCCACCCCTCATGAAATCCCATTGGTATCAGGAGTGCATTTATTTTTCATACAAAACAAGAGTTTTATCCCCTCTTAATCTGATGCAAATACATTGCCTTTCCCAATCCAACTGATTATATTCACTGATAGGATCACCACAGTGAGGGGACATACTTGCAGTATCATTTGGCTGCTTGTCTTCCACCTGTAAGACAATGGAAAAAGTGATACACTCTTAAATCCCCTCAATCTACTGTTTGCTATTATTAGATGCCCCTGCCATGATTCCTGTCAGTTTCCTTTAGGTAATAATTTCCATTTTGATGAGCCACCCATAGTGACTATTTAGCATTGGCGCAGCCAAGGTGTGTTAATACGGGCCAGCCCCTGCGGTTTATATTGAATGCCGTAGGCCTCACCTAGCAAGTGTGACTAAAGGATCTCCATACTGCGCCTGTGTCCACAGGCAGCAAGAGGGTGTAATCTCAGCTTCAAGGTGACACTAAAGGCTGCACATTATTTTGGCTTCCCCCTTCATTTTGGGGCAGCACAGACTGCCTCACCAAAATGGCCGATAATGTCCGCCTTCTGACCTCTGTTTTTGGCACAAATCCCTCCACAACACCGCCCACTATTAGCGTTAGTGCAGTACTCTGGCGTTCTCTCTCGACTGCTTTCCACCTCGTCCACTGTAAGGCTTTTTGAGTTGTCTTTCTCTCCACATTGGGGCTTGAAACAAGATTATACGTTGTTAGTAGTCCAAACGAAAGGTCTATGTTTTTTTGCTCTCGATTCCAAATGGGCCGGCTGGGCTCCTGGTCTCTGTGAATGAGGAGCGTGTCCATGCAATTGGGATTCTTTGTTTTCTTTTGTTTCGCTGGCTTTACATTTCTAAAGGATAGAGTAGCAGAGGGTGCCACATACACACACCATATCATGTGTGGAAACTTGTGAGAGCTTATCGGACTAGTTACATGATAGAGCTCTGCACTCCGCTCGAACCTTCACTTATTTCAGACAGACATACCTCTAGCTAACGGTAGTACAGTGACTCGTGAGATGAGGCGTACAGGTGTACAGTGCGCGTTGTTTCCCAACTTGTCGGCTGACTTGTAAGCTTTCTCAACTCCTCTCCCAAGATGTATAATGTGCTGCAGTACATTGACTGGCCTTGAGCTCCTGATCGTCTGCTCTCACCGATGACCAATTTTTATTTATAGATCAGACACATGGTGCAGGCTGTTGGAGAGACTTTCCCATAGCTTTTGATTGTTTTGCAGACAGGATTACCTAGCATTCGTCAGAGAGTACCCCCATGCCTTGAAGCCTCTAAGCAGACCAGTAAACTAACTTTACTGTCAAAATTCATCAGTCACTCTCACTGCTTACCATTCAACAAGAGACTTATAACAGAATAGGACCTCCAAAATCATGGTCGGCTGGTAGAACAGATATCTTACCAGCCACAGACAAAATTTACCAGGTAGGGAGGTGGCTGGTGTTAATTTCCCATGCTGCCCTGTAAGTGTAGATACCCAGAGGTGAAAGGAGACATCTTCCTGTGTGAAACCTCATTCACTCAGCCACTACAGCTCCCGGTCCATTGGCTGAACAGAGCCCCAGGAGGAGAAGAGCACCGTCAGACACACCTCGAGTGGACGTTTCCCCTAAAAAGAGACCTGATTTTCCCTATTCACTGTTTTGGCCATTCATTTGGAATGGAGACAAAAATCAAGCAGAGACAAACGACAGTTGAAAAACATCTAATAGTATTGATGCATACCTCTTTGTTGAACACAGCTGCACTCTGGTACTGTCTATGCTGTTCAGACTTAGTTCTTTTTGTGGATTTGTTCAGTTTGATTTGTTTCCTTTCCTTTGGTTTTGTGCGTGTGTGTGTCTGGAACAATGCTAGATTTGGGAATGAATGGCATGCTTGGATGGGCTTGGGTGACATTTTGGATTGTATTGGTTCTCTTGTGTCTGCCCAAGTGGATGGGGGCGCACCTGACTGTATATGTCACTCATGCCATAGCCACACCCATGCATGTCCGTGTGAGGAATGGGCTGCCCTTTCACCTTTGTTGTTCAGTTAGGCGTTTTTTGACGACAAATTAGAATGCAGTGTTATATTTGAAGACCCCACACGTTGGGCTTTTTTGGGGGGGACAGTTTTTTTTAGAAAATCTCGAAAATTGAACTTCATGGCCATGCAATAATACCTATCATAACCAGACAAAGCATAATAGCTTAACCAAAAGGTCATGTGTCCTGTAGTATAATCCCATTTTCCTTACAGCATAGGTGGTGATTCACAATTTTTTTCTTCAATATCGTTTTTTAAAGAGACCGATTCGTTTGGACTGGAGACATTTTTGGTAGACTGTAACCTATGGTAATTTGGCATTTTTAATCAATGAATGGTCTTAAATCTGCTATTGACCATTGTTCCTGCTAGTTATGGAGCAGCATCTGCTTTTATGTAGTACAAAAGAGTCTTCAATCAAAGGTCAGCAGTGACATTTCTTTCCCTCAAGGTCAGGTCATGTCTTGCCCAAGCTAGTAACAGTAATTGACATTACTGGTGAATTACAGGACTTTGAGAAGATAAATGTATTTCAGAAGAGCACAGATGTTAGTGTTAACAGTAATGCCGTTATCGCCCTACGGTGGCTGCAGAAGGTCACCATCCGTGTTCAACTCAATCAGAACAAGTCATGTGTGTAAATGTATTATTAATCATTTCACACATAAAGCAGAACGCAATGTCTTCTATGACCGACTCAGTTCCAGTGAACGTGAAATGGCTGTTAAAAGCTAATAACAGAGGAGGTGTTGTCACCATTTGGATGCTATCCACCGTGCCAGCGTGCCTTTATTTATTGACAAACGTAGCCCTGAACGACTGTACATGTCTCTGCATGTACAAGTCAAAGCTCATTCAAGCAGGTAAAAATGTGTGTCTAGGTGATATTTGTGACCTTAGTTTGTTAGAAACAGTCAAAACTGTCCCATGCAACGATCATACGAATCCCATTTGGATCGACACGGTGTATTTTGGAATGCTACCTATCCTCGATGCCCCCCTCAGTCTTTCCTTCCCCTATCCCCCCCCAGGTCACATTTTTATTGAGATGCGATGTTTGAGGTGGGAGGGGGGTGGAGTGTAGTTGATTCTTGATTTTAAGCCCCAGTGTGTGAGACCTCCAAACCCACTTTTAGCCATGGTCTTCCTTTCGTTTTGGTCCAGAATCACAGTCTCCTTATTCTATCCCCCACTTCCACCCTCCTCCTCCTTCCCTTTCCCTGACAACCCGACTCCCTCCCCTTCCCCTTTGCGTACAGTACAGTATGTCCGCGTGCCCATCCGTCACTGTCTGTCTGCCTGTCTACCTGTCTGTCTGTCTTATTGTCTGCTGTCTTGCGGCTTGAGTCTGTTTTGTTCTGCCTCGTGTCTCGTCTCTCGTCTCTCGTCCCTGTCTTTCCTGTCTTGTCTATCTGTCTGTCTCTAAAGTCAGCTCTTCCATTTAGTTCATCATTTTTTACTTCTACCTCTGCCCTCCTCTCCTTCTCTCTCTCTTCACCTTCTTTGTATCCCAACAAACATTTTGACATTGGATAGATGTTGGTATGACTAATGTTGAAAACCCATGTAAATACAGCACCAAAATGAAATGAGTTGAGACGACATCCATAGTCATCCACAGCTAAAATAAAGACCTAAATATCTTTCTAATATCAGTTCAAAGGTGTTTTCATTAATTTGTAACATGCCATAATATCATATCGTGAAAATATTGTGCTGGTTCAGGTTAACGTTGAACTTGGCCACCTCACCGTATGTCAAATGCTTACTGGGATGCCTCCCATAAACACACAGTGTTTTTGCTAACTCATGCTCTTTCGCAACCCTCTAACACTCACATACTGTACACGCGCACACCCACGCATACCAACGCAAAGATACATATATACATACATGCACACACACTCAAATACACACTACCCTTTACATCCTCCCTCTGCGTCTCAGTCCCATTATCAACCTCCTTCCACTCAAATTTCAACTCCTATCCATGAGTTTGAGGGTCTTCCCTGTCTCCTTCTCTTGGCTGTCATTCCCCCTTTGTCCCTCTCTCTCTCCCTCTCTCTCTGTCTCTTTCTCTCTATCTCTCACTCTCTCTCTTGTCTTTCTACTCCCTGTTGGTCCAATTCTGTTTCTTGACTCCTACTCTCTGTGATAGTTGACTCTCTAGCTACAACTACTACAGTTCTTTCTCTATGTACTTCTCCTAGACACACACCTTGTTCCTCTATACTTATTTTGTGTTAACCGGGACTGCGATGTGACAATGTGCCACCACCACATTTTGTCACATTGGCTGGAGAAAAAAAAGCTTACACAGCATTGAAGTGGGTTACCCCCCCTTACCCTCCTCCAAACCTTCCCCTCTCTTTCTCTTGCTCTCTCACTTTTTCCTCCCCTTTTACCTTTCTCTCTATCCTTTTCTCAGGTGCTCTATCCTCTTTCTTGTATTTCTCCTTTCCTCTCCAATCGTCTTTTGTCTGGGCATGCTAGCGACCCTTCAGTTATATTCCTCTATGCATTTTATCTCAATTTTTATATCTGGTTTTGTTATCATTTACTCCTTAATTTACCTCGGTCTATTTATGCATGTTGTCTGTGAAACTGATAGCTGCATCTATCAATGGAACCGTGTCAGATCTTAAAAAGGCTTTGTCCAGTGGATCTACCCTAAACCACAAAAATCTGATTAAAGTTTCTCATCTTTATTGATACCTAGGCAGTAGAGACAGGTGCTAAGTGCTGCAAACTTATGCTAGAATTTGTTTAGAGACACCGTCGAGATGGTCAATAGCCCAGTAACCCTATACTTCCTGTGCCATGGGAGAAGCCTATAATGGCCTACATCCTGTTTGGCATGAGTGCCTGAGAGGACAGGAAGTTCCAGGTTGCCTTGTTGGCCTTATGTGATAGCATTATCACATGGCCTTTATTACACACCCTCATACTTGGTGTTCAGGTTATGCCGTAGTTGGATATAGCTCAGCAGTTCAGTTCCAAAGATGAGAAACTCATAATAGATTTTTGTGTCTTTAATTGTGCTGTGATGGGTCAAATATTGGTCAATGGAACCTTGTTGCTATGAATCGTTGCTTTAATGTCAATCTATATTGTTGTTGAAGCAGTTCTGTTAGTTTAGTTCCTTCTCATTATTTGTATATTTTTATGTTCTGAAAAGTCTAGTTCTTTTATTTTGGGTTTCAGTTCACATTTACCATGTTGAACCTTTTTGTAGTTATTAAGTATTTCCTTCAGAAGGGTCCATTTTCATCGGCCTCTCGTTACCTCTCTTTTTCTCTTTTGTTTGACTCCCTTGCCCCCTTTTCTCATCCTCTCCCCTTCCTCATGCCCTCTCCCAGTCCGGCGGGTGCCCCCTCGCTTCTCCATTCCACCAACGAGTATGGAGATTATGCCCGGCGGCAGTGTGAACATAACCTGTGTGGCCGTGGGGTCGCCCATGCCTTACGTCAAGTGGATGCTCAACGCAGAAGACTTGACACCGGAGGATGAGATGCCGGTGGGCCGGAATGTTCTCGAACTCAGCAGCGTCCGCGAGTCAGCCAACTATACCTGTGTGGCCATGAGCAGCCTCGGCATCATTGAAGCTGTAGCACAGATCACGGTCAAATGTAAGAGCTAATTGTTGTTCATGACAGTGTTCAAAGCTGTCTGGATTTTAGTATAAATCAATGAACCATGGTTTGCATGGTCAAATACAAGAGGCAGAAGGGCTGTCTTACTGCTCCTACCAGTTAGTTACTGTTAACCTATCAAATTTTAATGCATGAGGAAAAACATAGACCCCCATTTATTTCCTAGAGTAGCAGCTCCAAAATGTAATTTCTTTACAATGGTCTAAACTAAAAGACCCCTTTACACCCGGCATTAACATGTGTCTTGTGTCCAGACTGTGTCTAGAATTGTGTCTGTAGCTGAACCTCCTATATGTGGATTGGAGATGCATTACATTTACACTTTGTTGTTAATGTGGTCAAAAGTGACTCTAGTGAGTCTTGGGTGCATTTTTACAGCTGGATTTCATTAACACATGTTAATGATGAGCATCTTTCCGTTTCCCTCCTCTCCTGTCACCATGACAGCTCTCCCAAAGCCCCCAGGTACCCCTGTGGTGACTGAGACCACCGCCACCAGTGTTACTATCACCTGGGACTCAGGCAACCCCGACCCAGTAACTTACTACATCATCCAGTATCGGGCCAAGTCCCCAGACAGCAAGTACGAGACCATGGATGGCATCACCACCACGCGCTACAGCATTGGCGGCCTTTACCCTAACACTGAGTACGAGATCCGTGTCTCGGCCTTCAACACCATCGGCCAGGGTCCTCCCAGCGAGCCAGTAGAGACCCGGACTGGCGAACAAGCCCCTGCCAGCCCTCCGCGGAACATTCAGGCCCGGATCATATCCCACAACACCATGATGGTGCGCTGGGAGGAGCCCGAAGAGCCCAATGGGCAGATCAAGGGCTACCGGGTTTACTACACCATGGACGAATCCCAGCCCATGAGCCTCTGGCAGATCCACAATGTCCAGGACAGCATCATCACCACCATCCAGAGCCTTGTGGCTTCAGAAACCTACACCATCAAAGTCCTGGCCTTCACCTCTGTGGGTGATGGACCCTTCTCAGAGGCCATCCATGTCAAAGTGCTACCAGGAGGTAAGGATTCAGAGCTCATCTTTTAGAATTGGTTATGTCGATGTGGTCATACCAGTGTTGAAACTGTAGGCAATAAAGGAATTCAGGCAATAAAGGACAACAATTTGAAGAAGGATAGGGACACCGAAAATTGTTACATCTATCGTCAGGGTGCTGTGGCTCTGACCCTTGTACTCCTTCGTAGTAGTTGCTTGTTATGGTGGCAAAATAGGAATTTGGGTTATTATTCTGTTGCACTCATTGTAACAGTGATGCTCTGGATAAGAGCATCAGCTAAATGCCTTAAATTGAAAGTCAAAATCGAGGTTTATCCTTGAGGAAAATTGATGGAATTCACTTGACTACATTTGCAAATGATTTTATGTTTTCTGCTGTCCTTCAGTCCCTGGTCAGCCAACTAAGTTCCAGGTTGGTGCGGTCTCTGACACCAGCATTGAACTGACCTGGGAACCTGCTTATGAGAAGGAAGGAATCATCAGCTACGAGCTCCACTGCAAAGACGGTAGTTTTGCCACCAAGGTAAGGATCCCAGTGTTTTTCAAAATGTTGGTTTTCATACATCAAGAGGTGTGCAGAAGCTCCTTATAATCCAACATCCCACTTTCAGTATAAAAGGATAAGCATTTTAAACCAGACTTGAGACATTGCCAACCTTTTGCTCCACCAGCAGATAAAGACGTTCGGACCCTCGTCTTCATATGTTGTGGAGGGTCTCCGTCCAAACACAGAGTACTACTTCTCTCTGGCGGCCATCTCTAACAAAGGCCTCGGAGCCTTCACCAATGACATATCCCAGAAGACCTTGCAAGCCAGTATGTAGCCCTTTATTCGTTCTTCTCCTCTTCTCTTTGTGGGTCGTGGGTGGGCTAACACAAAGGTTTCCCCAATGAAGCAGTTAAATATTTTTATTCTTTGGACCTTTACTGAAGTGAATTTGTGAATTTAATGTGAATTTTCCTTCTGGCTCCAGACTGTAACATTGCTTTACTCTGATGTCAACTTCATCATCACCTTTGAACTATGACTGTTTTTCTCAGACATACTCAGGGTTCAAAGCTGATTCTGAAATGCTGAACTATATGACTGACTCTCTTAATTGATGTGTTGCTGAACTCTTACTAAAAACATGTGGTTTCATATTTTTTGCACTTGATTGATTTTGATTTTGTTCACCTCAAGGTGACAATTTATTGTTTTCTACCTCATAGAATATGACATTTACACTATGAACTATTTGTTTTGTAGAGAGTAGAGGTTGAATTTAAGCTGCTACAAGACTATGGAGTTTTACAACCTTTTTACTTTTTGATTTGATTATTTTCTACCTTGGCTCCGGTGCCAAATATGTATGAGTGTACCCAACATTGTCAAACAAATTAAGTCTATGTGGACTGACAATTTTGGCAGTTTCTTTATTTCCCTTTCACTCCTGTTCATATTTGCTTTCCTTTTGTCAACAGCAAGTGCACTTTCTCCCACGTGACAGAGACACAAAAAATGTCAGTTCTCCTCTGTGACTGCCAAGGCTTTCTCCTGAACTGTATTTAGATGGGGATGAAAGATTTGGAGGCGGGTTTAGTCATCAGAGGACAGACAGAAATGCCCCCCTATCAGCAATCACCAAAAGTACTCATAGACCCCCCCCCCTC
>OOFE01011618.1:0-33716 GCA_900323365.1 Monocentris japonica
GGAATATATATGTATTTTTTCCATTAAAGATGCAGACAAGAGGCTTATCATGCTGAAGTCTTAATATGTCTGGAGGAAAAGTGAAGATGAACGGCAGTCTCAGAGAAAGGCATCGTCTGAATGAGGACCTGCCCTCACCCCGAGCTATAGGACTTCAGCCATCTCAGTACTTTGGAGCACATGGATTGGACTTCATCAATTCCCAGATTGTCATATTTCACTATGAGCTGAAGTATGAATATGTTTTCCTGGTCTGGCAAAAGACTGTAAACAAAGACAGAAGGAGCACTGGCAGCTAAGCAGTTGACGGTAAATCAATCCAGATAGTCTGTCTCCATCATGCTCTCATTTGTGGAGTCATCATTTTGTTAAAATGTGCAAATGAATGCCTGCACAATCCCGCCAGGGTATTTTTCTTCTTTTCCTCTCAGAAACCATAACTTTCCCTTGCTATGCTACAATCTGTGCCCTTTTTTGGATTTTTTAATTTATTTTTTACTAGCCTTAACATGATCGTGCGTTCTCCAAGTAAATGAGTTGCGTGTGTGTCGTGGTTCTTGAGGACGAGGATCCTGAAATCTCTCTTATCTCTGAGGCCTCTGCATTCTCCAAAGGGGAGCGGAAGCCATGTCAGGTTCTATACATTAACAATGGTTATTGTTTTCTCAAGTTGGGCCTCAGTCTTTCAAGTCTTAAGATGAAGGTGTTCACTCGTTGGTCATTGGTCTATTATTATATGCTGGCTTATGCAAGTCTGAGAGAGTAACCTATGTAAGTCAGAAAAGTTAAAGTTTTGAAATTTGATTTAATTTTGACCCAATTTCTCTTTTACAGCCTGCCCTGCTGAAAGCTATTTTCAATGTGGACCCAGATGAAGTGCGCTCTCTTATTTTCAAAAAAGAGGATGTGAATACACAGGTAATCCCAATAGGGACGCATTAATTGCCCCATCTGTTTCCTCATATTATTTCATTATATTTTAAGAAGATCCCGTCTACTGTGAATTTAAAACCTCTGCTATATGAGTGCCCTTGGAAGTTTTCTTTCGGTTTATAGATGAAGTACAAAACTGCACATAGTTGGGTTTCCCATCGCTTATGCATGATCTGGCTCTGCTTATTTTATTGCATTCCTCTCTGTTATTGTGTTGGAGGGGGTGTTTGTTTCAACATAATGCTGGTTTATACTTGCTTGATTTCACTGGAAGCCTTTTCAAGTCACTCAATTTGTATTTAACCCACTTTTTGCCATGAATGCTGAATGCCTGGCTGTATCATAAAATGGACAAGTGTGTTTTTGCTTTTCCTTCCAGCATTGTACTGGCAGGAATGGTAAAGTGCTTTAAAAATATGTAGTTGAAAGTCACAGTATTTCAGAACTCTATTGGCCCATACAAAAAAGCAGAGAGACAGGAATAAGAAACAAGTGCAAATGTTGGTTTTATTTATAGTATTGTTGTCTTTCTATTTGCTTATTACAGGACAATGAGAAGCGAACTCCATTACATGCTGCTGCCTATCTTGGAGATGCAGAAATTATAGAGCTGCTGATTCTATCAGGTAAGGTTTTGGTCCAGAAGAGGACAATTAATAAGTTAGCTGTTAAAGGCAAATACCACTCAAATACCACTGAATCCATGGTATTCTTGTGCTCTAGGACAGTTGAAATCAGTGTTTGTGAATGTCAACATCTCACCTTCTAGCATGCAATTTAGCATGTACATCTTGTAAGTAGAGTTTTTTCATGACTATCACAACCAGTAAATGTACTTTTACCCTTAAAAAACACAGGTCACAGTCACTCACCTTTTCCATATTATTATTATTATTATTATTGTACATCCATGTCACACCACATATTAATGTGCCTGACAAACTCTTCTCTCTTTTCTCGCTGTTGGAGACAGCAATGATTGACCACTGATGTAAACCAAACTGCAAAAGAGCATAATAACATATTTTGAGTCTGGAATTCAGTGGAATTCCCCTAAGAGAGCTTTGAATTATTTTGATGCTCATGTAGTTTCTGGCCAGATTCAATAATGTCAACTAGCTCTACATGCACCCGTCCCACTTCCCACAAACAACTACAAATGTACTCAAGGAGATATTAGAGAGCCGTGCTTCATAGCCAGAATAGCACATCACAAAAGGCTTTATTCACTCTGTTAGTAATGGTGCATTAGATGACAGGAAACTGTGAGAACATAAATGGTCTGATAGTTTGTGTTCTCTCTTCTAGGAGCCAGAGTAAATGCCAAAGACAATAAGTGGCTCACTCCTCTGCACCGGGCTGTAGCCTCCTGCAGCGAGGTACGTGAATGTGACCTGCTACATTTTCTACACACACACACAATTATAAACAGTTTAGCACTTAAACTGCCAAGCCCTGTCTTCCTGCAGGAGGCTGTCCAGGTGCTACTGAAACACTCTGCAGATGTAAACGCCAGGGACAAGAACTGGCAGACGCCACTTCACATTGCCGCAGCCAATAAGGCTGTCCGCTGCGCCGAATCGCTGGTCCCCCTGCTCATTAATGTGAATGTGTCGGACAGAGCAGGCCGGACGGCACTGCACCATGCAGCCTTCAGTGGTCACCTGGAGGTAGTCTTACGGCTAAGATATTGTTTCGCTCACCTATAAGCTGCAGTCGAATTATGTGGAAGCGCTGTAATAGTGTTGTAATGGTAGTACTGTAGAACAGCAGACATTGATGGCATTGCTATTATGAACAAAATATGTAGCAACTTAAATATGTTTTAAATGCGTTCATTTTGAAGTTCTTTAGTGACTCAAGCAGTAAAAAGCATTTTAACAACAATTTAGACTATACATATTCTGAATAAGCTTTGGCCTAACCCTACATTGTATTTCAAAAATGTATTCCTGAGTGAGTGAGAGAGTTGATCTGAGGCTCTACTGTAAATGGTGTGTAATAGCATATTGGTAGGTGTACAATAATGGGCCGCTTTGAATCTGGGAGTCAGACACACAAATCAAAACACCTAGGACAAACTCAAAGTTGGGGAAGCCACAACAAAACAAGATGTCCCCCCTCCTAAATGGGCAGAACCCAATGCACCAGCCACAGATTTGATAATAAAACATGTCATAACTTTTAGACAATCTTTCCCTTTTTGGTCAGCCACACACCTCCCTGCACAGTCCTCTTCTCCTGCTGATGTATGTCCCTACATTCACTATTTGTTAGTCAAAGTGCAAGCTGCCTGAGCATAGGTCAGTCAGAAGTCAGAGTCAGAAGTATAAATAGGCAAAACATAAATCAGCAGGCTTGTAGTAAACCAAAAGATCAACCAGAGAACCACATTTTTGGGGGATCCAAATTTAATTTGTATTGTAGGCCATTGTGGAGGCTCGTGTTGCAGAATATGTCTGTCTGTATGTATCATAGACCATGTTTAAATATATACCCTAGTATTAAGGGCTTTTATATTTTATTATATAATGTAAGTTGTGGCTCTAGCGGGGTAAATTGGAAGCACAAATCTCAAATCAATAGTGTTCACATTGCTGCTGCCCTTGACCCATCCCTAATGGCTCTTTCTCTGCTACTGCTGTCAGATGGTGAGGCTGCTGCTCTCCAGAGGAGCCAACATCAATGCCTTCGACAAGAAGGATCGCCGGGCAATCCACTGGGCAGCTTACATGGGTAATAAATGCACCAGAGGAATTTTTGTGTCACATTTTTAATTTTCCAAATACATTAAATATTTGACACTTGCACAATGAGATATGCTTTCATTCAACAAAGAAGTGCATTGAAAGTATCATTTTTAAAGTGGCACCACGATCGTCATCAAAAATCCACCAATATCCAGCTCTTAATCTCTCATTGTGTTTATATAGGCTCTATTGGTTAACTGTTAAATCTAAGCCTGGTTTATCATATAGGAGCACTACAGAGTGTGGATAATATAATGTTTGGACAATGAAGAAATTGTCCGGGTGCTAATGTAATTACATCTGTAACTTTTTGTCTTTAGGGCACGTTGAAGTGGTGAAGCTCCTGGCATCTCATGGAGCAGAGGTGGCCTGCAAAGATAAGAAGTCTTACACCCCTCTACATGCAGCAGCTTCTAGTGGAATGATCAGTGTTGTCAAATACTTCCTAGACTTGGGAGTGGATGTGAGTCCCACCCATACTGTAACACTCATTACACTGTAGACATAGCTGGTCCACATGCTCTGGTTAAGAAAGAACAGAAATACAAAACACAACAAAGACATATTCTTATATGTTTTGTATAGCAACTCAAGGAATTCATGTGCTCAGTCTAATGGGAGCAAAGCGAAAGAGAAGAAGTTGAATCTCATCAATTTCTCACAGATGACTTTTAACGGTAACAATTGTTGATGAAAACAGTGATGCCATAACCATTTCCTGTTTTTCTCCTCTGTTTCCACCATACTGCCTAGATCAATGAGCCCAATGCATATGGCAACACCCCGCTCCATGTGGCCTGCTACAACGGGCAGGACGTGGTGGTGAACGAGCTCATAGAGTGTGGGGCCAACGTCAACCAGGTGAATGAGAAGGGCTTTGCCCCTCTTCATTTTACTGCTGCCTCGCGGCACGGGGCACTCTGTCTGGAGCTCCTAGTGTGCAACGGGGCTGACGTCAACATCAAGGTGAGAATGGACCAGGATGTTGATCTGTTTTTCTGAAAACAATATTTTTTCACTTTGTATTTTGTTAACATCCTGAGATTTTAGATATTCTGTAGTTGGAGCCATATTTATGACCCACATTGTGATATCAGCATGTTTCTCTGCCCCTCCAGAGTAAAGATGGTAAGACTCCCCTCCACATGACAGCCATCCATGGGAGGTTTTCTAGGTCTCAAGCGGTCATAGAGAATGGTGAGCTCCTCTAAGACTTTATTTCTCACATTAGACATTAAAACTAAAAGTGCTTCTTAGTGAATCACTGGTTAAGTGCTTGCTTGGTTTTTCTGTAGGTGCTGAGATTGACTGTGAAGATAAGAATGGGAACACGCCACTGCACATTGCAGCTCGATATGGACACGAGCTCCTCATCAACACTCTCATCACCAACGGAGCTGACACAGCTAAGTGAGTGAGCCCATTCGCTGTGACTTGCCCTTTTTCAGCTGTGCTCCAGCGTTATACATTGTGGCAGGGCTGCATGTTGATACCTTTCCAGAGCAGACGTACTGAATGTCATGTAACTGATATAGGTGATTCTGTACTGTCAGAGAGCATTACCTAGCCTCCATTTAGCTCCAGTGTGGATTTCATTGTACAGAGGACTCGATGTCTGGACGATACTGGGATAAAGCAACATGATTGTGTCTTGTTTTAGACGAGGGGTCCATGGTATGTTCCCACTGCATCTGGCTGCTCTCAGTGGATTCTCCGACTGCTGCCGGAAGCTCCTGTCTTCAGGTGTGTACCTTGTTCCAACCCTCTGCACATTATAGCTGTTGTTTGATTGCGTTATTTGATAAGGCAAAATTTATGGTCCAAGTGTCATTTTGATGTCCAAAAGGCCTTTACCTGACTGTATATAACCTCCTATAGGTAGAGTGTAAACTCAGTGAGTGATGGATGACCTAGAGTGTAGTGTGAGCTATACTGTAGGTGGGTCATGTGGTGCTCATAATCCTCTATTCTGGCACAGGCTTTGATATCGACACTCCTGATGACTTTGGAAGGACGTGTTTACATGCTGCAGCTGCTGGGGGGTGAGTGTAGGACAGTTGAACATCTCGTGTCTCACACATAATGCAAGTGTTAAAGTATATTTCATGACCTACCAGAGTAGAATCATCCAAACGTTTCCCCCTTAATTCTCTCTAACCTCTCAGAAATCTGGAATGTCTCAATCTTCTCCTCAACACGGGAGCAGACTTCAATAGAAAGGACAGCTTTGGCAGGTCTGTAGGATTGAATTGTGGATTTGGCTCTAGAATTTGTGTTCCCCTAGTTTCACTCTCTTAAGTTGAACAGGGAAATGAAGCGTGTTTGCTTTTCCAGGACCCCTCTGCATTACGCTGCTGCCAACTGTAACTACCAGTGCTTGTTCGCTCTGGTGGGCTCTGGGGCCAGCGTCAATGACCTAGACGAGCGGGGCTGTACTCCTCTCCACTACGCCGCTGCCTCTGACACAGACGGAAAGTGAGTAATTCTTTCACAATTTCACCAAATGAGGTGGTTATTTGGGAGAGGGGTGGTGTTGGAGGGTTTGTCTGCATGCATTGTACTGAGTTACAATACCCGGCTTCCCTGCATTTCAAGTCATTTTCTGTTTCCTTCACCACATCCTGTTTGTCGTGTCTACAGGTGCCTGGAATACTTATTGCGAAATGATGCAAATCCAGGGATCCGGGACAATCAGGGCTACAATGCTGTGCATTATGCCTCTGCCTACGGACATCGCCTCTGTCTGGAGCTGGTGAGAACCGCATTCCAGAGTGCAAGCCATATGACAGTCAACACCTCGATATTTCAGTCATATGATTTATTGTAATGATATCTGATGCATTGCTCCTTTTCCCACATTCTTTTGCAGATTGCTAGTGAAACACCTCTAGAGGTGGTGAGTGTAATTTGTGTTTTTTCTTCCCTGTGTATGTTTAGGGCTATTTGTATACATGTCACATTTCCATGTATATCTGTCGTACTGAGCTTCGAGGCCAAGCTTGTAACAATACCTTAAGGAGGTTCTAACTTGTGTATCTGGTTTTTCCAGCTAATGGAAACCTCAGGGACAGACATCCTGACTGATTCCGATGTCAGAGCCCCCATCAGCCCCCTGCACCTTGCTGTGAGTAATGAACGGTACCGCTTCGATTGTACATTGTTGTAAGCCACCGAGTGAGGAGTGCATGAGTTAAGGCCCAAACACACTGGACGTGACTTTTGACACGCAACATTAGACGCACCTCATTTAACACTTCGGTGGTGCACTGCAGACAAGGAGATTTGAAGCATCAACGCGAAGGCACTGGCATTTGCACTTTGCCACCAGAATGGGTAATACATTTTATTGTGACATGAAATCTATAACCTGGTATGTAGTCTGTTCACTATCTGCTCATAAAACTTTACAAACAAGCCAATGATGAGCTGCTAATGGGTGCTAATTAAATAAATCCAAAGCCATATAGATGATATATCGCCACCTGGAAAAATATGACCTTTTTTCCTTTAGTACAGAAACCATGAAAAACAGTTTAACGCCCCAAGGAATGCCTTGAGTGTGTGTTTGTCCACTGAAAACAATTGAAAATGCGTGCATTTGACACTTCCGGTGTGTTTTTGGCTTTATTGTCATTGTCTTTGATGTAAACATGCTGGACATTTTTTGTTCAGGCATACCATGGCCACCACCATGCTATGGAGGTGCTGGTGCAATCTCTGCTGGATCTGGATGTGAGAAACGGTCATGGGCGCACACCTCTAGACCTGGCTGCCTTCAAGGGCCACGTGGAGTGTGTGGACGTCCTCATCAACCAGGGAGCCTCCATCCTGGTCAAAGACTACACCTTGAAGCGAACCCCCATCCACGCTGCAGGTATTCAGATGGACCTGGAACTTGATAGCTCACTCAACTGTAATCAGCTAAATAGTTTGCCTCTTTTGATTTTGTAGACTTAAATGCAACATAATACAGAGTAATGCTAATGGAGTATTCTTCATTACCCACAGCCACTAATGGTCATTCAGAATGTTTGCGTTTGCTGATTGGAAATGCTGATCTTCAAAGTGCGGTCGACATTCAAGATGGGAATGGACAGTAAGTAAAAGTTGGATGTGAATAAAATTTTACCTTGAATTAAGTTTTTAAATAAGTTTCAGCTAATGCCTGACATTGTTTGTTATCGCTCAGAACCCCTCTGATGCTGTCGGTACTAAGTGGACACACAGACTGTGTGTATTCTCTGCTCAATAAGGGAGCCAATGTGGAAGCCAAAGACAAGTGGTGCAGGACAGCTCTGCACAGAGGAGTAAGGAGATCATCTTGCCTTTCTCACATACATATGCATAGACAGACATACACATGGCAGAAGGGTTAAACTCCAATACTTGGGTCAGTTGTTCTCATCAAATCATTTGAAAGATGTCGTCATTCAGGGTATCGTCAGTCATCTGTAATGACACTAACCTCGCCTCTTGTCTGGCCTCAGGCAGTGACTGGCCACGAGGAATGTGTGGAGGCCTTGCTTCAGCACAGCGCCAACTTCCTGGTGCGGGACTGTAAAGGGCGTACCCCGGTCCACCTGGCAGCGGCATGTGGACACATTGGGGTACTGGGAGGCCTGCTGCATGCTGCCCAATCACTGGAAACACTTCCTGTCCTAACAGACAACCAAGGGTACACCCCTCTGCACTGGGCCTGCTACAATGGTAAGGAGACTAGGGTTTAGAAATATTTGTAAGTAGCATATGCTCCTAAAGATAATTATGCTGCTACAAGTGAAAAAGGAGCACATATGCAACTTGAGGTTCAGAGTAGGCACGGGCAACTACAATTTTAAAAATGTTGACTTAGAAAGATGTCTCTAGGTGTGTTTTTTTTTTTGTTTTTTTTGAGCACCTCAAGACTATGTCAAAACCTGACCATGGTGAATTATTCTGTCCTCTAGGTCATGATACATGTGTGGAGGTTCTGCTAGAACAGGAAGTTTTTCACAAGACCGAGGGCAATTCCTTCAGCCCCCTCCACTGTGCTGTGTAAGATCCCCTGCTTCCTTCCACTTCGATAACTGCCAATAACTGCATTTGAGGACAGAGCAACCTCTAGCAAATGTTCAGATGTAGGGCTAATGGTTATCTCTATGTTGTAGGATCCATGACAATGAAGGTGCTGCTGAAATGCTGATTGATACTTTGGGCCCTGCCATTGTCAATGCCACAGACACTAAAAACAGGTAAGCACACTATTACCAAACAAAGCCCAACAATAACTGCAGACTTGACATTTTTGTAACACATGGTGTAACACAGATGGTGCTGGGCAGCTAGTCTAACTAAATTAGAAGCTAATTCTGCATAGGTTAAATTGGCGATAATGTCCAGGAACAGCTGTAGCATTCCTATTTCAGTCACATTCAACTTGTCCTGGTCTCTCAAAAGAGAGTCATCATTAAAATAGTCTTTTTTTCTCATTTTGTTTCTGCAGGACCCCCCTGCATGCAGCAGCCTTCACTGATCATGTGGAGTGTCTCCAGCTGCTGCTAGGTCACAACGCTCAGGTCAACAGCATTGATGCCACAGGGAAAACCCCACTCATGATGGCTGCCAAGAATGGCCAGACCAACGCTGTCGGTAAGAATGCTCCACTACCTTACCAACAAACTGGAAAATATCACTGTTGGACGTAATAATCAGTACAGTATAGAATAGACTTCAACTTGTTCCTCCTTTCACTCTCTCATTCACTTTCTCACTCTTAGAGCTGTTGGTGAGTAGTGCAAAAGCAGATCTCACTCTGCAGGATGCAGTGAAGAACACTGCACTTCATCTTGCCTGCAGTAAGGTGGGTATTACCAGATGATGGCACTGTTCCATTTTTATAGCAACTAATATGTACACTTGTATACATCTGCTGATATATACAATATTACTCATAGTGTATTTCTAAGCTGTTTGGCTTTGGTATTTGACTGATTTTCTACAGGGACATGAAACCAGTGCCTTGTTGATATTGGAGAAGATTACAGACAGGAACCTCATCAATGCCACTAATGCCGCCTTACAGACGTATGTATCACTTTTATTATGTTATTGTCATATCTCCTTCTTCATCAGTGTGGCACAGTGGACTGGAAGTGTTGGTGGTTTACTCTTAGGGATTTGGATTGTGACTGGAGGGATCTAATTCATACAATATTGAGTTGCATGTCAGCACATCTATCTTCTATTTTTCCCTCAAGGCCTCTACACGTGGCTGCAAGAAATGGTCTGACTGTGGTAGTGCAAGAGCTGCTTGCAAAGGGCGCCAGTGTACTCGCAGTCGATGAAAACGGTGAGATTCATGATGACATTCTTTCCTTACTATTTACCGTCACTTAGGACTTATTTGGATTGATTTTAGCCATACCAGTAAAACTTGAGTGCTGATGGTCGCATAGTATATCATTCTCAGTTGTACACTGTCACTGCTCCAGGTTACACACCTGCCTTGGCTTGTGCCCCCAACAAAGACGTGGCAGACTGCCTAGCCCTCATCCTAGCCACCATGATGCCTGTGTCCCCCTGCGCCCCGGCACCCACCCTCCCTTTCAGTGCCATTAACCACTACACCACCAGCCCCTCCAAGAGCGTCACCTTTGACAGCCTGCCCGTGCTGCGCAGTGAGCACAGCTCCTACTGCAGCTTCAACAACATTGGCCACCACGACGGCTTTTACAAGGATGAGGAGCTCAACGACTCTGATTCAGAGACATACTGAGGACTGGCCCAGTATACGAGGAGGAGGAGACAAATGCATAAACACACACACACACACACACACACACACACACTGTGTCTTAAAATCACCACCGCCAGCTTGGGAGGGCAGGAGAAGAGACGAGCCCACACAGGAGCCTTAAGAGTCCCGCTGAAAGCGAGCGAGGGAGGTAGGGAGGGAGGAGATGCAGCAGGCTGGCCCACACTCATCCCGACCTCATCCAGCACCAGGTGTCCTTCCAGCAGATACTGGACTTCAGCTAACTGCTGCTTTACCAACACACCAAGTTCTTTAGTGCTAGAAGCTGTACGTGTTGGGCAGACATCGATCCTTTTATGGCAATAAGATGTTGAAAAGGGATGGTAGCACTACAGAGAGCAAAACGGACAGGGACCAAAAGATGTGCATTTTAATTCAGTTTTAAGTGTGGAAATGGGATTTTGAATTTTTGAGTTAATGGGTTGGGGAAAAAAGAGCCAGGGTTCATTATTCTAAGTTTCATGAGGAGATATAGGGGGCTGATGTCCGCACACAAGAACCGTCAGAACGCACTTATCCTCCAAGTCTGTAATTCATAGAGGGTGGGAAATCGTTTATTTTTTAAGATCAAAGTTTTAATAAACCCATATTCATGTCTTAAACCCCTTGCCCTCTAGGGAAAGAAAATCACATTTGCTGACCTGAATAATACAAGAATATTTGGTATGTGCATCAGGTTATTTTTAAGTTGATCAACCTTACCTTTGTGTATTGAATTGTCCATTGCGGTTTAGTCTTTCATAAATAAATTATTTGTGTACTTTCAGTTCTATTTATATGTCATCATTTTGTGCCTTCATTAGTTACTGAGAAAAGATGGGTTTCTAGGGCAGCTGTAAAAGTAAACAATGATGCACACTAGGTAAGTACGACAACATTTGTAAAAAGCACTGATCCAATACTGAGGTTATCTGAGTCTCAGTATGCCTTGCTTTGTGAGGAGAAACACTGTAAACCAATGGTAGGACAGCATTTGATTTTCTTTCTGTTGGAATAATAGTTTTGCTCTTATATTAGTCCATATATGTTGACAGGTTTTGCTTGCTTTAACTTCAAAAAAAGAAACCACTCAATCCTACATGATTCAGAACGCCCATGTTTTGTCTATTGTCCATTTTAACTGGAAATATGTACAATACATTTGCTAGCTTCATCAAAATGGAAAAGGAGATCATATCTTTGTTTCTTTTCCTTGCTTTTTGTCTAAGCGTGATGAAACTAGCATGTATATAGAAATTATGACTGTGAATTCAATGCTCCCCTGAATTCTTTCAGTACCTGAGATTGCTGTATATTTTATGAGTAATAAATAAATTAGTTATGTTATTTAATAATGAACATGAGTCTTGTATGGAGTATTCAATTTAACAATGTCAAAATACATGATACACACAAGGTAGAATATGTGTAAATAAAGAATACATACTGAAAGCTAATTCTGAGGCACTAATATGGTTGATGGCAAATTGTTTTTTTCTGAATTTGCTGAATGATACTAAGCAGTATAAGGTGTCATTTTGGCTTCAATTTGATGGTGCTCTTACAGGTCACTGAATCAAACTTCAAGCATTGTGTACTTTTATATTATTATGATAATATCACTGTTACATAGTTCTGGGTTCAGTTTTTATAATAGTTGATTAGTTAATATGATAGTTTTGCTCCTTTTATATAACAGCTCTTTGTAACTGTGAGGTACCTATATGTAGGTACTGTGCAGCACTTTTCCTAACATAGTCATATCATTGTTTATATATTATATCATTATTTAATAAATAATTGTCCATGTTTAATAATAGCTTTTAGTAGAGGGTTCACAAAACCATTGCAAAATATTAAAGTTCTAAAAGATTGTTGATTGATATTTGCGCTATATTAATGTTGCTGCTACAGTAAATTCACTGACTTGACGTGTTCTGTAGAAATGTTTCACACAACCTTTGATTTGTGATATATTCATCAGCCCTTTCCAAAAGTGTGACAAGGAATTGATCATTCAAGCAATAGTTGAAATCTAATTTAACGTGGCTAATACTGATGTCAGTAATATAGATGAAATAATACGAGTGTGGTGGCAGTGTAAAAGGGCAGCATTACTAGAGGAGAAACAAATAGGATTTGACACACATTCCTCTTGGAAACCAACACAAATGAAGATGTAAGCTTATATTAGAATTTGGTAAATTGCATTGATTATTTTGGGTAAAATGGCATAGCTAACTATTGATCACCTGAGAGTGGTGTGCTGTGTGAGTAGCAGGGGTAGACGGGCTGAAGAGGTTGTCTGTGTGCAGCATTATACTTTTCACATTATTCCATTGTCAGCTTAAACAACAAAAGAGACACATACTTTTTACTACTCGCTCTCTTCGTTTTTTCTTCCTTTGCCACCGTTGTTTCTACAGTCGCATCCTGGCAGTAATGGTATACTGTCGTTTTTTTTATGTCAATGAAAAAATATTTGCCTAACAAATTCAGGCGATGAAGCGAAAGTCAAAGATGAGAAGAGTTAGTAGGCTATATGTCATACTATTGATTGTCATTGTGTCCGATTCTTTTCTAGTCCATTTAGCGTTGATTTCAGTTATGGTTATAAGAATGAATACAGCGCTACACGTGATTGGCTAGCAACCCGGAAGTGATAGTAACCGGTCAGGTTATGCATCGTACCATATAAAAGTAAACACGCTAGTGCATTCAGTCGGCAGTTACAGTAGTTTCTGACTGTTTAGCTTCACTAGAGTTGCAGTACTGCAGAAATATAGCAGGTTAACATTTTGTGTTGGCTCAAACAGTTAGTGTCCTTTTGAGCAGTCATGGAGGAGATGACAGGAGCTCAGTTGGTTGCCGAGGCTCTTAAAACTCAGGTAAGATCGTTTGAAAACACTCAGAATGCAAACTTTCATGAAGCATTTTAACCCAGAGAAGATTGTCAGTCAACCTGCATATTGTTGCTGTATTGAAATGTAACATTGACCGTGGGGTGCAAAAAGTGTGTCAAAGGTCATGTGCTGTGCTGCCAAGTTTGATTTCAACTTCGCTTGTTGTTTACATTCTCACCTCAAAAGAAGTAAATGTTCAGTGATTTATTACAGAGCACTAATCCTTACAGTGATCTGTCTCACTGCAGAATGTAGAATATATGTTTGGGATTGTTGGTGTTCCGGTCATTGAAGTGGCCATGGCTGCTCAAGCTGCAGGAATCAAGTATGTGGGAATGCGCAACGAACAAGCGGTAAAATAGCTGTTTCAAAGATCATGGCCTACTATTTATTTGCACTTATTAAAAAATCCTTGGAATTGTAATACAATGAAATGAATTCTGCCATCCAACAGGCCTGCTATGCAGCATCTGCTATTGGATACCTTACTGGACGGTTTGTTCACAAGACATTCACCTATCAGTTACTGCAGGAATAATCTCGTTCACTGAGAAGTTAATGTGTCAGTTTGTATCACTTACATGTTCCTGTCTCCTGTGGTTATCTCTATCTAGGCCAGGTGCCTGCCTGGTTGTATCTGGCCCTGGACTCATACATGCACTTGGTGGAATGGCCAATGCTAACGTCAACTGCTGGTATGACTCAATCAGCAAAACCAGTTCATGTTTTATTACAGCTTGCAGTGTATACAGTTTCAGCATGCTAGTTGTGGTGGATTGTTTATTAGTTGTGATTGTGTTTATGAGGTTTATACGGCTTAACCATTGTACAGGCCATTGGTTGTCATCGGAGGGTCCTCTGATCAAAACCAAGAAACAAAAGGGGCCTTTCAAGAGTTTCCCCAGGTGATGTATGCCACTATTTGTTTTTTTTTTCAAACAGTGAAGCAGCAGACAGTGAAACTGTTTTCATTTGTTGCTAGGTTGAAGCATGTCGCCTATATAGCAAGTTCTCTGCTAGACCCAGCAGTCTGGATGCCATCCCCTCAGTGATAGAAAAGGTAGGTGTAACTGCTTATTGTTACACGGTCTGTCTGGTCTACTTCATCAGTCTCACATGCAGCTTGGTAATGGACTCCTAACAAGATGATAGTTACACAAATGTACAGGTGTTATGATGTTTGTCTGCTCACAGGCAGTTCGCACGAGCATGTATGGGCGTCCAGGTGCCTGTTATGTGGACATCTCAGGGGACATGGTCAATGCTAAAGTGGACAGGAGCAAAGTCAGGTTTGTTGTCATTTTCACTCCTAGAATTATTCCATCTTTCATAACACTTTTTCTGTGTAGTGTCAGTTTTATGATGTATGCATGTACATAAACATTGAAAGCGATGTCTTTCTCCTGGCAGATTTGTGTCCTGCTGTCCACCTCCTCCAGTGAGTTTGGCTGATGACACGGCAATCACAGAAGCCGTCTCAGTCTTGAAGGGGGCTAAAAGACCCTTAGTCATCATTGGCAAAGGTAACGTCAAAATAAAGGCTGTCCTGTGTCTCTAGGAATCATCACTTGAAATTGTCTGGACACACTGTGCTTATCAGAGTGGTTCAGTAGATAAGTGGTGAGGATATGAGTAATGTTGCGCCCAACAGGAGCAGCGTACGGCCGAGCGGAAGCTGCTTTGAGGGAGCTGGTGGAGATGAGCGGCCTGCCCTTCCTGCCCACGCCCATGGGTAAAGGAGTGCTGCCTGATGAACACCCAAACTGTGTGGCTGCTGCTCGCTCAAGGTCAGCCTCCCTTTCACGTACTTTGATTAACTTGTACAGTAAAGTTTTGTTTTTCCACTATTATGTATGGTTTTATCTTAAACCTCTTGTTTTTTGCTTCCTCTCATCGCCACATTGCCCCACCTCCTCCTCCTGCGTTCCTCTTACCAAGAGCTCTGCTCCAAGCTGATGTTGTGGTTCTGCTTGGAGCCAGGTTGAACTGGATCCTACACTTTGGTCTCCCACCTAGATTTGATCCCCATGTCAAGGTCATCCAGGTATGTAAATGTTAAGCCATGTGTCTTTGATCCATTTCAAATGAATATTGTGTGTCAAGGCCTTCTAAAATAATGACAAGCCTATAAAAGTAGGTATCATGCATATAAGGATGGTGTGTTTGATGTCCATTTTCACTATTGTGTGATAATACCCTTATCAAGTCAAGTTTATTTATCTAGCCCTTAGTCACAAAACATGTCACAAAACATGTCTCAAAGGACTTTACAGAGATGAGCCTAGCTAGATCTAGCTAGTCGACAATAAAACACAAAACAAGATAAACAAAGTTAAAACACACAAAACAGAGGCAGAACACCAAATAGCATGTTAAGACAGAAACAAGCCAGAAACAATCTAACCCATCCGACACCACCAGGCTTAGACCCTAAAAAATTGGGCAGTGCAGTCCCGTATTTTTAGGTTTGTTCATTTCTCCCATATTTGGACGATGTTTCACATGGTTCCTCTTCCTGTTTAGCTACTGGTATGCTGCAGCAACATAACGCACTTGTAACTCTCTGTATGTAGGTTGACCTGTGTGCAGAGGAGATGGGGAATAATGTGAGGCCTGCTGTTGCTTTGCTTGGCGACATCAATGCTGTTGCCACTCAGGTACATTCGCTGCAACACCGTCTGTAAACTAACACGTAATTCAGCTCTCCCCTCATTGTCTGCTTCTGTCATAATAAGATCCTTCATGAGCATTAAAGTTGTAATCGCAACTGAACAGTTGTGTTTATTTGTGGAGGGTGGTTATGTTTTTAGCAATTCTTCACTGCTACTTCCTTCAGCTCTTGGACTGCATCCGTAAAGATGGCTGGAAGTACCCCTGTGATACAGAGTGGTGGAGCACACTGAAGGAGAAGATTACTGTCAATGTAAAAATATCAAAGGTGGGTTTTGTCACCCTATGAAAAGCCTACAGTAGTTACAATAGTTACACCAATATATAATATGATGATAATGCAATAACAATGTATTTGATGTAGCTTGTATTGTTTGTGTGTCTGAAAAAATGTTTTCTCTTCTCTCTCCACAGACACTTGCTCTTCAGCCTGCGATGCCCATGAACTACTACACAGTGTTCCACCACATCGCTCAGCTGCTGCCAAGTGACTGCGTTATCATCAGTGAGGGGGCCAACACTATGGACATTGGACGCACTGTGTTACACAACTACCTTCCTCGGCACAGGCAAGGCATGCTCATTGAAGCAGATCCTCCACCCTGTTTGGTTGGCTGACTTGTTGTATATCTTTTAATACCTCAGCCAAAATGTTCTACTGAATTTAGCTATAGTACACTGGCATGGTCAATCGTTGTCACATTTGTCCATGAGATCTGCTTTAGGTGTCTGTTGTTTCTTTGTAGACTTGGTTCTTGGTTGGTTTCTGTAGCTAATCCAAATTTTGTGCAGGTTGGATGCTGGCACATTTGGAACGATGGGAGTAGGCCTTGGCTTTGCCATAGCAGCAGCCGCCTTGGAGCGGGGCCAGAATACAGGCCAAAGAATAGTGTGTGTGGAAGGGGACAGTGCCTTTGGCTTTTCTGGGATGGAGGTAGAGACCATGTGCAGGTTGGTTTGTTTCCCCATCTATTATACACATCTCAGCCCCACAGTACAACAATAATTCACTTTCTCCCTTTTTTACAGGTATAATCTACCAGTGGTCATCATTGTCGTTAATAACAATGGGATATACAGTGGTGTGGATCCCGAGACTTGGAAAGAAATGGCAAAGATGGGCGATCTGACCACTATGTGAGTCATACAGTAATGACCAAGGATAATAACACAATGGCCTGTCATTTGGTTTCCTCAAATGAATCTGCTGTGATGTGATAAAAGATATTTTGTGTTCTCGTGTTGCCCCTCAGTGCCCCGCCTGTGACCCTCCTACCTGAGGCACGCTATGATGAGGTCATGACAGCTTTTGGTGGACGAGGTTTCCTAGTGAGGACGGTGGAGGAGTTGCGCAGTGCTTTACAGATCAGCTTGAGTGACTGGGAGAGGCCCAGTCTCCTCAATGTTCTCATTGACCCTGCCTCAGACAGAAAACAACAGGTAACTATTGCCCTCCGGGAATCAGGAGATGAACAATGAACTTGAATGACATTGGCAGAGGCAACAGAAAGATTAAAGGAAATGGTGTTTTGGCTTGTGATTGGTGTTTACCCAGTTTAACTCTCACCTCCTCCTCACTGGGCTAGAGGGCTGTATGAGTGACAGGCATTACTGTACAGTAATCCATTGGCTCCAGGTGCACCACAGAACTGTTGTATTCCACAGACAATCCCTCCACCTCACACCAAGCTGACCTTTCTATTTCAGGGCCCCCATAATTAGAAAGCATGGCCCTCTGTGTTTATGTTGAATGTATCCATGCAACCCTTTGCAGACATGTTTGAGGATTGTGTTGAGGATTGTATCCATGGTAATGAGCTTCATAGTGTGAACACTGGAGCTGATCTGTGGCCTGCAGAAAGACCTGTTCCCTCAGTGGAGCTCTGCCACCACTTGTGCCTCAGAGGAGATTGGCTGAAGAATAATTTGTTTCTTGAATGATCTTCTGAATGTTGAATCATGCATGATGGCTGATTCAGTTTTTGAAAGTGTAGGCTAAGCAGATTTTGACAACTATCTAGGCTGCAAAAGGCCCTGTCCATATCGTCTTCTCCTCCTCTGTTAAAACATAAACTGAAAGCACTTGGTCTCACAGATAAACACATTGTGTGGCACCTTCTCCACAGAATGAGATCCAATATTTATACTGTTCTCTGTCTGTACTTCCAGGAGTTCCCTTGGCTCACTCGCTCCAACCTATAGACTTAAGGATTCAAAGAGAAAGATCTGCCTCCTCCTTCCAGTACATAAGAGCACAGCAGCATAATCCTGCTTTTGTGATGGTTTCTATGAAATGTTTTAAACCATACTTACTACACAGTCGTATTACATTTTCTAAATGATGAATACCCCAATATTGCTGTATTTTGCATTCATGTTTTTCTGTTTCACTGCTATGTCTCAACAAGGCTATCTCATAATGCCTCAAACATTTTGAGTGCAGACTATTAAAATGCTGAAAGATTGAGCAATAGGATTTTATGGTCAACAAGCGGCTGAAATCTTCTAATTCTGGGAGAGCCAGTCGTGTTCAGAATTGTAAGGTTGCATCAAGCAGTGACTGACAGCCTCCTTGATTGAAAACCTTTTTAGAGATATAATTTTTCACGAATGTAAAAAGGATTTCTAGCATAAACTTTATGTCTATATTATAAAATTGCTCATCTCATGTAATATTAAAAAAATCCTAACTTAAGCCGCATGTGAATCATTTTCTTTTACCAGATGGAACCTCATAATGCTGTAGGTGTGGAAAGAATATTTGTCAACTGGCAAAAAAATAAATAAATAAATCGCTACTCAAATGGCCTCCTCAGGATAAAACAGGCCACCAGGAGAAAACGTCATGAGGACAAAAAGTTCATATGCACGCTCTTTTTATTTGCGTGTATGTGGGCGTGCACGTGTAGCCTACTCAATGTGCGAGAAAGGTGTGTTATAGGTTCACAAAATTCCATTTGGTCTGCTCGTGAAAAATAATAAAGAACCATGTTTTCAGGTCATTTCAAAATCTCTCATGTCCCCGTTGCTTTCTGCCAAGACAAGGAGCCTCTTCGAAATTGCAGTATCAATTTTGCGGCACAAACTGGACAATAAAGCCAATACGGCGTGGACTAATCGATACCTCTGCAGCATGAAAAAATGTATAAGGTTTATGTGTATTTAGGATGTGTATTTTCCTTAATTAGTCCACAGAAATGCGACATACTGTTAAATTTCTAAAAGTTCAAGTTCTTTTGGGACGTACAGTATAATTGGACGGTCACTTTCACACACCTTCCCATTTGACGCTTCCAGGTTTTCAAATATCATCACAGTGGGAGATGGAGGAGTGGAAGCAAAGGCACCCCCTGCAGTAGCAGGGATCTAATATTGACACCAGGAGCAGCTGGCAGGCTGACTCCTGTAATTTTAGCGCACACTGATGCAGAGGAAAGATTTAATGGGCATTGGTTGGCATAGCCCCCCTCCCTCTCCTCCTAAAGACGTAAGGGAGACTGAGAGGAGAGAGGGAGGGGATCTGAGGGAGAAGACAGAGAGGAGCAAGAGAGAGGCAGCGTGAGAGTGGACTCCACCAAGTCAGGCAACTATCTTGAGCAGCATGATTCTTCTAACGCTCGGATTGTATCTTCCACTATTGTTTTGTTATGTCTTGGCTCAGTCGTCTATGTTGGACAATATTCTTTCATTCCCAGCAGGTAAGGCTATATACTTATTTTGCTCTTGAGTGTGTGTGTGTGTGTGTGTGTTCATATACATGCATACATGCAAAAGTGTGTAGGGATACAGATGCATGGATACAGTCAGATGGATGAATGGCTTGTTTTTGGACTGATTGTGAGCTCCTCATTCTCTTAAAATGCACTTGTTTTTATTTTCTGGTTGCCCATGAGTTCGACTAGGAATGCCTCTATAAATAGCGAGGCCATCTACAGTCCCTCAGTGAGAGGCACGGGGCACTTCATATCTGTATCCAGCCCGAGGAACCCTCCTGGGTTGGTGTCATGATTTGATAGTTTGCACCTGTTTCCCTGTTGCTTACTGCCCCTGTTGTTGCTATAGCCTCTGTTTTTCCTTTTATTTACTGTATGTGTGGGACGGTAAAGCGCATGCTTGTTTGCAAAGCATCACTTTATTTTGAGCTTTTGGCAGAAATCAGTCATTTGAGAGAGTATGTTGCAGCCCATGCATGCTGTTGAGCTGAGATATGTGTTCCTCTTCTTTAAGATATTTTAAGAGGTTAGGATTCAGATTCAGTTATATTGTTGCAAATGTCAAGACAACAGATAAACATGCTCTCTTTTGAAGTGTCTCCTGGTTTTGACACCTGACATCATTACCCGTGCGACTGACTACATGTACACATTGCACAGCTCTCAGAGCCCAGGAGCAGCAGAGGAGATTCACCCCATGCTGTTTACTGAGTCCGCCTCCACCCCCCCTGTTTCCTCCACCCCCTTCACTTTGGCGCCGCCACACTCATGTGAGTCAAAGTCATGTGACGTTCCCTTGTGGAATATCTGATTGTTGATGTGTCCTTGGCTGATATCCAAACTGCCTCACACTCTCTCTTGCCCCCTGAATGAGAGCAACACACTCAGGTGATAGATGATGTTGGGAAGAAATGGCTAAAGTAGTCCTCTGATAGGTAGTGAGGTGTTCTGTGACAATGAGGGGTGGGAACTCAAAAGTAGACCTCTGTGAGGTACTGTACCACCTGCAGTATATCAACAGTCAACTTAAGTGTGCCATTGTCCTCATAGGAAGTGCCACTCTGTTGTACTTTTATATCTAATGAACATTTGTCAAAGAATCACTGTAATTTGTTCTTTTCAGAATGAAGGCATCTCATCCATTCATGGAGGTAAACCAGAGACAGACAATGAGGAGAAGGGGTATATCTGTGTCCCAGGTCCCCCTGGGCCTGCTGGTCCCCCTGGACCTCAGGTAGGAACCAAAACTTAGACTCATCAAAAACATCATACTTAATCCCATCACTAATGATGTGCTGCTGATTTTCAGTGTGACTGAACCACAGATTGAATGGGACCAGTGCTGCCTGAAGATGTACGTTTATGTTTTGGATCTGCATATTTTCAGGTGTTAAGTGATAGTTCTTCAACAATGTATTGCCCCGATCTTCTTTCCAACTTAAGATGTGAGTTCCTGCAGAGCAGGCGATGGGGATTTCTCTGGCCCCTGCAACACAGCTGCCCATTAACGCTCTACATTTAGCTGAGACACAAATAGCCTTTTTCCACTGCCTGCCAGTGTGCCACACATCATTCTTAGAAATGATCCAAAGGGTTTGTCTGCCTGGAAAGGCATACCAGGTTGCGTAAATTCCAGTGATAGCCAACACAAATGTGTGTACATGTGTTTGTGTATTTTAGTGTTGGAAGAATTAAGGGCATTTTGGTTCATTGTGATCCCAAACGAAAAGCAGTTTTACTTGTCATTTTCAAATTATAGTTAATGCTTTTGCTTATTGCTGTTTGCCAATCTCAAGCTATTGCAGCACCACATGGACTGCAGCAGTGTTTCAGTATATCAAGAAGAGGCCCAGAAGGCACTTTTTAAATCAATAGTGACCACTCAGCCCTTTGGTAATTGTAACTGCAGATGTGTGCTTCAGGGAGGGGAAATGAATTTCTAGTGGGATGTTGTGGAAATCAAAACTAATTTAGATGGATAAGATATATCACATAGGTAACATATATTTTTTGTTTTTTACTTTCATCAGGGTCCATCTGGTTTACCTGGTTTAGGAGGGTCCAAAGGAGAAAAGGTAAGTGTGTAAACAATATAGGTGCTATCTTACCGCCTCCATGATCTTATCAAGTCTCATCTAATTTATGTGGATTATACGTTTCAAAGCTACATTATCCATTTGACCTGATACTCAAAACTGTCATAAAAAGGCTTGCTGGAAATTTTACATGAGTACTGTCTCTGACCCCTCCTCCACATCCTGTTGTCAGGGAGAAATCGGAAGACCTGGACCAAAGGTGAGAGTCTCCATTAATCATTGCATATTCTCCGCTAAATGGATTAACTCAAAAATGAGATACAGTGCCTCGGCCTGACTGGTAGTTGTAACTCAGAGCACTGCCAGTGCCTGGTTATGCACAATATGAAATTGTGAGCAAGTAAAACCTTGACAGGAGGCCCTGCAGACACAGAGCTGCTGAGATGGGCTGTTTTGCTGCTAGAGGGAGTCACCTCAGGTGTCCTCTAACAGAAGGCGACCTTCTGGCCACCCCATCGACCCCTGAAAGACATCCAGCATCCTGGCTCCTTGTCAGATGGCTCTTCCTCTCTCATTAGAATGGGAGGACAGGCCCACACAGCTTTATTAGAGACTCAGAAGACAGTGTTTGATGAGGACAGTCAGAAGAGAAGTGACCTCCTAAATGATCAGTCGTAGTTAAGCAGTAAAAGAGGCCCATTGGGAAAGCTTCACTGGCTGGTGGCCTGACTGAGCAGCTTTGCAGCACTGCAGTGCAATTTAGCTTAGTGCTTCAGCCGGGTCATAAATCATTTTATTTCCCACAAGCACTGGCTCCTGTTCTATATACAGCCCATCATTTAATTAAAGGGAGCAAAGTGACAGGGCTCGTTAAAGTCATTCTCCCTCTACATGTGCAGCTGTACTAATGTCTGATAAATACTGTAGCAAGCAGGCTGTCAGCTTATCCAGCAGATCTTGCACTTAGGTTTCATTTTTTTTTTTACTTGTGCAGTAAATGGACATTGGGCTGTCTGTGTTGGTTTCATATTGTGCATCTCTTCCCACACGCTTGTTTTAGTGTCCTGATTTCAGAAACAGTTAACTGCTACTTCAGTTATGGTAGCAGCAAAGGTGTCATCATTGTTCTATCAGGTACTTCATCGGGTTTGTGGTATTTAAGTGAATGTCTCCTATCAGGGTCGGATAGGTCCTCCTGGTCTGCTGGGGAAACAGGGGCTAGCTGGATGGCCAGGACCAAATGGGCCTAAAGTGAGTAAGTCCTGCCTCATAACATAGACAATATGATACGATATGATGAGAGCAGGTGTTGAGAGGGTTGCCTTACTGGCCTTACTGTTGTGCTTTCTGGAGGTGCCATGGGCCTAATTCCCACTTGATAAGTCCAATGAGATACCTGCTCTCACCCACCCCTCTTTCCCTCCTCCAAATACCACAAGGGAATGTTACATCAGATCCTGCACCCATTACTAATTTTTGGGGATGAGGGATTTTTGGGACAAATAGAATAACATAAAAACATGTGTTGTTCTGTGCCAGGGTGAAAAGGGGGACCCAGGGCTGATGGGTTTGCCTGGAGCAAGAGGACCAATTGGGCCCAAGGTAAGTGGAAAAATTTCATGATGAGAGAAATGAAGTGCGAACTAGATTGACCACAAGTTTGAGAGAACCACAACTGCACCTTTTGAATTATTTCTTTTGCTATTACATTCAATTCCAACTTAACACTAGTTGGATTAATCTTTTTCACTTTTGGTCTTTGATTCTAGGGTTTACCTGGGTATAAAGGAGAAAAGGTATGTGACTGGCTTAATAATTAACGTACGGTGTGACACTAAGACACTCGGTAAAGATTTATTGAATGAGGTATTTTCTGTTTCGTCTACATTATATGTCGTGTAAGATACTGTAATCTGCCCCATCAGGGTTCCCGAGGTGATCGTGGTGAGAGTGGAATGAAAGGGGACAAGGTAGGCAGAGTTCATCGTACTACAGAGTATGTCCACACCTCTGACTAGATCAATACTATGATCATGAATTCCACATCACCTGGGGGTCAAGTACTGTTCATCCAGTTTCCAGAATAGCATTAGTGTCATAACAAATGTTAAAGTAGATGCAGTACAGTACATACATGAAATCTCACTTGGTATTTTTTACTGTTCTGTATCCCCAGGGCACAATGGGTTTCCCAGGAATGCTTGGACAGAAAGTGAGCAACACAGTCAAGCACAAACTTTGAGTTTGTAGTGCAGAATTACAAGATTTAAAAAAAATGACCGATGAGTTGAATGTTCAATTGAACTGGGTTGTTGTGCAGGGTGAAATGGGTCCAAAAGGAGAACCTGGAATCTCAGGAAACAGGGGACCCACTGGCCGACCAGGGAAGAGAGGGAAACAGGTGAGGATGACATTTTATATGGATGGGATATTTAAAGGTACCACACAATTTACTATTAAATGTTTTGATCTCTGAAACATTAAGTCAAGATTATAGTTGTAAATGTGGCTATCCTGTGTATTCTTTTGATTGTGTGATTCAGGGAGTGAAAGGAGACACAGGGCATCTAGGCCCTTTAGGGCCAGCAGGCCCACAAGGACCCCCCGGCCACCCTGGTCCTCCTGGTTTACCCGCCACAGGTGAAAACCTTCTTACCCCAGGGATTTAAAACACTTGAGAATATTGTTTCAGATGCAATGCTCTGAGAGGATCATGTTCAGATGGTCAGGGAACAAATTTGCGTTGAATCCAATTTGGAGTGATTGGTTTCTGCACTTGTGTTTCTGGAGCTTGTGGAGAGCTGTGCTACCAGTGTGAGGAGCAGCAACCTCCCGTGTCAGCAAAAGGAAGCACAGATTAGAGCAGTGTAAGAGGTAACACTTGCAGTCTTATTTATCACCAGAGAAACCCAATCTCCCGAGGTGAAACAGGACACTCAAGTCATGACATCATGTACCTAAAGTTGATTCACAGATGGCAAGCCTCCTTACTGACTTACAAACATTATGTCACTACATAATTAAAGCGACAGTTGCTATCTTGTTCAGGTTTCTGGATAAATGAAGTTGATTGTGTTTCCCTGTTGATAGATGAATCCAGGATAGAACATTTCATGAGCCATGGAGGCATTTACTGTATATCAGCCCCTGCACCTCTCACTACCTTTTGGCTCATTGAGCCTGCAATATTCTGCTGCATGGGACTACAGGTGTAGCCTCTGGTTACCTTTTTGCAGCCTTTGTATATAATAATCTGATTTCTCTCTGCTGGTTTAGGACTTTATATGGTTGGAACAAAGGGTGAGCGTGGTCAACCAGGACTCCCAGGAAGGTGCAGTTGCAACTCTCTTAGTAGTTCTCCATTTGAAGACCATAACTCCAGAGGCAACTATCCCAAAGTGCCGGCGGTGAGGAAGTACAATCTAAATCGAGAAGATTCATATATCATGATAGTTTTTCATACCCAATGCATGTGTAATGTTCCTATACATTCAGTACAATTTGTCAAATATTGAAAACATGATAAACATGGCAAATCTCCTTTCTTCAAACCACCTTGCCTTTCACTCAGATATTTGTGGTAAGCAGTGAGGAGGAACTACAGCATCTTCACACAGATAATGCTCTTGCATTCCGCAAAGACCAGAGATCCCTCTATTTCAAAGACATCGATGGTTGGCTTCCAATTCAGGTACCTCTGCATGGAGCAAAATTTGTGTCTGAAATTTGTCTGAATTGTCATTTCACAAATCATCTGTGCTGAATTTCACAGACAGCAGTGGTGACATTTGAAGCAACATTTCCTTTTTTTATATTTTCTTCTCAATTTTTTAAACTCTGTAAAAGACTTTTTCATTCCAGTTGACGCCTTTCCAGTCCACTGAAAATGCACCTGATGAGGAAGGTTACTGTGGTGATGGGATAGTGCAGATTCCCAGCGGGGAGGAGTGTGATGATGGAAACAGAGTAGTCACTGACGGCTGCGTCAGTAAGTCATGTACCCATGTTAAATAGCCTATAATAGCTCCATAGGTATGCTGTGCTGTGCATGTATAACATGACCCCTCTACCCCTCCCTGTTCCACTTACCACAGAGTGTAAACACGCCTACTGTGGAGATGGATATCGCTATGAGGGAGCTGAGGAGTGTGATGGAAAAGACTTTGGCTATCAGACATGCAACTCATATCTTCCAGGGCAAGTACAGTACGGCTTATCTGTGTTCGAAGTTCAAAACTGTTTGGTCATAACTGTGTGTTGTATAAAAAGATAGCAATGTATTTTTTTGATGTTTAGTTGTTGTGATGTTGTTTGATGTTAAGGGTTGTATTTCCTATTGTTTGCAGGTCATATGGTCTCCTCAGGTGCACACCATACTGTGTCATTGACTCCACAAACTGCAAGTACTTCACATGAGGAGGAACCTGGAGAATGCAGCGGGATCCTCTGTGTCTTGTTTGCTTGACACTAAAGTGAATATTTTCATGCAAAAAAGAACAATAATGCTACAAGCAAGGAAGAGACTCTGAAGGAAGAGGCAGCAAATAAATCTATGATGAAAGGAAAAAAAACATATATAACTCCTCTGTATCTCTGCTGAGATATGCCACGTAGCTCCCAGGGGTTAAAGAGTCAGTCAGTGGAGACGAAACCTTCGCCCATACATAGGAAATGCACAGGACTCTGTCTTAACAAGCAGGACTGAAGGCTGTCCTCCTCACCACACCTGATTGGACCACAATCAGCCTCTGGATGAGATGGTTGTATGACAGCCATCCAGAGACTTAATTAAGCTCTAATGGGAGATCTTGCAGAGCTGTAGTGCTGGGCCAGACGCATTTCAATCTTGACCCAGTACTGTTAGAAAGAGAAGCAGTAGGACATCCAGAACCAGGGCCCCGGGTTTTCTACTGCAATGTGACTGACAGTGCACAGCATTTGCATGAGGCTGGGATTACTATGACCATGACAGCAACAGCTGTCACTACCTAAGCATGTAATCTATCACTATACTTATTATTGCCACGACAGGCTTCGTACTGTGTACTCTCAATATCACACTGACATCTTCAGTTGTGTGCAGTTGTCAACGTGCAGTTGTCAACTGGGTGTGTAGTAAGATACGGAAATCAATACTTATGAGTAGGGAGGGAGATAGAGGTGGATGTAGTGCCTCATCAGTCCCTTTTCACTGATTAAGCCTAAAATATAGACTGGTGATATATCAGTGAGGTTGTTAAATCAGGCAGCCCCACCCCAAGTCTCCTGGGAAACTTCAGAGGCTGAACTGGCTCCATTAGCTCGTGGCGGTACTGTACTTGACAGGGGCATTCAGAGTCTGGACAAGGTCAACTTGGTTTCATATTGACATATCCAAGAACTACTCAGGAACCAACAGGTAATGTAGCTCTAATCAGCACGTTTCACAGGCATCCTCCATTATACTCTTTGTAAATGAAATGGCAGAGACTGTATACTGAGGCACACAGGTAACTCAAACTCAAGTAACTCAAACAAGAGCTTTAATATATATTATTACATATATTATATTTAATATACTATAATATATGGTGATGTGCATCGATCCTATAGGTATGAAGGAGGTCCTTCCCTGTGCTTCAATGAGAAATGAAATATACTGTATGTGAAGGCTTGAAACTGTTATGTTCTTAATTTTCTCACTGCACAGGAAAAGCTGGAACAGTTCGTAGCTGCTATAGGGTAGGAATTCAATTCCAGTCCACATTCTATTTTATGGTCGTTACTATATTTACTCTAATACCTCTTTATCCAGTCTTTCTGTCTTACAATATAGAACAACAGAGACACTCTCAGCAGTGAACTTAACAGTGTAGATGTAGTCTGGTATGGTGTAACTGAATATGCCGATATAAGCTACTGTATGAGTCGCAGTGCCAAGGGAGACCTCTGCTCAGCCATTCTTGGGTTAGAGGTTATATGGTGTTATAAAGTGATTCTTCTGTAATAGTGGATGTACAAACGAGCAATTGAAAGATAAAGACTGTTACAATATTGTATCTGCATGCTTGTAGTACCATGCTCATGAGTTTGAAATGCTACCAATTTGCCAAACACGGTTTTGTAAATGTAACATCATCTTTGCGTTCATCAGCGTGGCAGGTGTCTTAAGAAATCTCAGGCTTGCTCTGCTCAGAGTATAGCTAAGTACTGTATGTAAGAAACACAGTACAATCAGACGTGACAGTTGTGTGTTATGAATTGTGTCATGCAGTAAGTCTGCACAAAGCCAAAATACAATACTTTTTGAAAATATGTTGAATGCTCAATCTGTGGCCCATGCTACTGTGCTACTGTGTCCTGTACTGTGTATGCACATAACATGCATGTGGTAACATAAGGCTTTATAGAATATAGTAGGCTCTGTGACTGGGACAGTGAAAGCTCATTCTCTTCATCATTCTGACATACTTTATACAGCAGTTGTGTATAATTTTAAAAATAACTGAAAATAAAGGAGAACATTTAAGCCATTCAAGACCATTCGCTCTCTCTTCCACATGCACCTTTAAACTTTGGTCAGCAGCTTAGCCTCTTGTCCACTGGTGAGCAGGTAGTGACAGTGATTGGGTGCTGTGCAAAAGACATACAGACAGTGATAGAGATGCTATTGATGTTCTTTCAGAGTAGGGCTCTTAGTTTAAAAAAAAAAAAAGCAGACATCAGGCGGAATAACAATGCTGTCAGCAGCTCCTCGCAAAGTGCTGTGTTAGTCTGAAGAGTAAACACACCACACAGTGAACTCTGTGTCGATATCCTCAGATTTTCATTTGGTCTCGTAACCCCTCATAGCTGACTCTGCTTGGAGATGAGGCAGAGTGATATGGGTTGGAGACATGGCAGTCAGCCAGGGTTGCAGGAGAGATGTTTGAGGCTGGACGCTGCCATATAACTCTATTAGCATGCCATATTTCTTTTCTAAATCACATCAGGACAATTTGCCTGCTGAGATGCCCAAGTAAAAGCTTACCTTAGCGTATTTATCCTATCATGTGCATTCCCCTGACCAGGCCAATCAGATTTGTGGCAAAGATGTCACTGGAGTCAACCTGATTCTACTGCAGCCATAATGAAGAGCTCGGAGGTTTACGCAGAAGAATGCCCAGTGTTAACTTTTCATTCTGTTTGTGCAGTTTGGGAACCTCAATCAGCTTTGTTAGGGACAAATGCATATATCCAGAACAGTTAATGTGCTATTTGTCCTGAACTTACCTGTGTGATTTTCCCATTGTTAATTCTGCAGGGAGCAGGGTTTACTTTGACCTCTCACCAGGACATCACAGGCTAGAAGTTGGTGGTCTAAAATCAGACAGCTGACTTTTCCAGTGAAAAGGGGTTATTTTAGTGCAGGTTGGGTGGTGTAGCATTACGGCTGTGGCACAAGGGGTGATGTGAGGGAGGCCTCAGGGGCAGGAAGCAGGCAGGGACCCAGCTGTCGGCCCAGGCCCAGTGAAAATCCCTGACCTATAAGGAGGAATGGCTGGCATGCAGGGTGCTGTGGGCCAGGCAGGGGACACATTGCTGCACAAGCAAAACACTCATTTAACACACACACAACAGGGTGCGCAAAGGTGTTATTTAAGCTAAGTGCCACTGTCATTTAGACACACCTGAACACATCTAGGATCTACTGCTCACTCGTTTATTACTGTGATGGTGTTTCTTTGTCAAGAGAGGAGCGAGGGTCAAGTGTTGCTGATCACATACTATACTTGTAGGAAATACCATCCGTTAAAGTCACCAGGGTATTGCTGGCAGAAAATGGCATAGTGAATAGGTAACACTGGTGACTCAACTTCTGGTCTCATCACATCAAGGAAATTGAATTACATTTATTAGGTAAAAATCAAATAGCATCTTATGTACATTCATAGAAAAAAAATCAAATCTATTTGTAATACAATAGTATATTATCGGGATTAACATTGGGAATAATATGCAACAGGAAATCAGCCTATTGCATATCTTTGATGCAAACCCCCTGCAAATGCTTTGTAATTGTACAAGAAATTACTGTATGCATTCCTGAAAACTCAAAGAATAGCTAGAATACTGTTAAAAATACGGCGTCATGTGTCTGGTAAAAAGCCCTATGAAGGATGCACCTGCTTTGTTTGCATGGCTCAGTGACTATATGGCAAGAGTGCATCTACGGCCACACCTAAACCTGGCCTGGGGACTTATATCATCCCTTTTTTAGTTGTTGAATCGACATCATAACAGATTAACTGTAGGCTGGTAACACTCAAGCATATGTAGGGTCGAGCATGAAGGAGACGATGAAACGAATGTCATTCTATCAAGCTGTAAGTCATAAGAGCAGACACTACAACAACTAACTCCACTTTCACATGGTTACTTTCACATGGAGAGATGAGAGAGAAGCAATAGCAATCTGTCCCCTCATGAGTGTTAACACAGCTGGTTAATTCAATGCCTTAGTCGATATTCAATTTCCACTGGCACCTATGTTACTTTATAAATATATAAAATCATGCAACTGATAACCATGCCCTATGGATGCACATGTCCATACATTTTCACATAAAAGCTTGACTTCAATGATCCAGATGATATTAATGTAAACTTTTTAACTTAAAGAGTTAATAAATAGACAGAGAAAATGCAAACTATGCATAGGTTTGTGCAGAGGATGTCCAAATAAATATGCTGCTATCGAGTTCAGCAATTGTCAGGACTTGGACAGCTACATTATATCATCATATTCTTCTGTGCTGTGGTAGGCAGCACAAGTTCATGCCATTCTCATGACAGTTCCTTTTTGGTCCCATGGAAAGTCTATCTGGAGCAGTAGCTTATGACATATCAGTACTGTAAAACAGAAAACAATGTCAAACTACGGCATTTAGATTAAACTTTGAGGAATAGAAATAAAAATCAGTATTAATCGCCAATCCCAATAGACAACTTCAACAGTCAGTGCAAGATAGAAAAAAAAATCACTTAACGCAATAATGCAATTCCATCACATACTCCAGGCATGTACTGGGTGATCCAACAATACTCTGACATTGTTTTTGTCAGAATATTACTTTCTGCCTGTTTTACAAGCCCTTAAAAACACATACCGTACATAAACAGCCACAATAAGACCGTGACAAAATATGCACCAAAAACAAATGTCACCATGAACCATTTTGGTTGGAGTCTGCATAATAGGGCACAATTCTGGACAAACCATTAGTGGTGAATGTCCTTTCACCACCACGACTAGACCTGGAGCCATTATGTCTGTAAATTCTTCATGTTTGCCTTACAAGGGCTCCTTCAAACCTACACTCTCTACTGCCGGTAGTTTGAGAAGTACTAGAAACACCTCACACTGGACATGCTTACACTATTTTGTACCCAAGAGACAGCCTGGCATCTAGCATCTCCCTCAGCGGCAAGCCACTACTTTGCCTCCGGAGTCAGGCTCCTTTCTTGACGAGGGATCCTCTCTTTCAGGGTGTTCAAGTCTCACACCACCTCATCAGACTCCAGGTTGTATTCCTCATACAGGGCATCTAAGATGGTCAGCTGCTTCTCCATAGCAGGCAGGTACATGCCCAGGTCCCTGTGCATGCCACTGGTGAAGCCCTCCTTTAGCTCGTCGCCCTCTCTGGACACTAAGGCAGTGGTGAAACTTTGATAAGACGGGGCGGCTCTCAGGGCCAACTGGGGACATGGAAAAGAGTCACTCGTCAAACTCTCGGCATGGATGGACCTCAGAGGTTAATAAAAAAAATACTCAAAAGGATATGTAAAAAGCCAGTGGTGTAGGTGAGGAATACCTACAGCAAATACGCCTCGCACAACCCATCCATGGTAGTGCCGAAGGGTCTTTCCATAGGCAGTATCTGAGTGAAATAGAAGAGAGATCGTGAAGACATGTGAACACTTTCTTCAGTCAATATTTTGTGTTTAGCATTGAGGTCTAACTCACTAAGGGCTCCCTGGATGTCTTGCTCTCCTGCATTGACCTCTGACAGGAACTCCTTGAGGAACTTGAGGCCTCGTCTGAGCCACAGCAGAGCCTCGGTGGCCGAGTTACGCACCTGGGCTACGTCCATCTGGACCTCCTGCAGCACTATGGACTGCAGGGTGGGGAAGCTCTCGGGGTCTGACACCAGCTTCTGGTGGATTTTCTACAGCAACAAGAGACAGGGTGATGTAGTGACATGCATCTGAAAAACGTGGATTTGTGATGGAGCCGTCTTTCCTTTTACAATGGGCAAGTGGCAGGCAGTAGTTGTTATACACTAACAACTCAATATATTCAAATGTCACTTACAATGTTGTTGTACATTGCTCGTCCAAAAATTCAGAGAGAACAAGAAATGTAGTAAACCAATTATCTGATTTTTAAGCCAAATCAGAAAGAGGCTTATATAGCAAACAAAACAAAAGCCCCCTTGTGGACATTTAGTGAACTGTTACAAATGTTGACAGGGAGGTTATCATTAATGTACTGCACAAGTTTTCGAGCCATTTTTGAAAGAATGTCGAATTATTTTTATTGAATAGTGAATTTGGTTTAAGACATCCCTCACTAACATTCACACTTACCTTGATGTTTCCAACAAAATCCATTTTAACTGGTGCAAACACTGTGGATCCCAGCTTGTCTGAGGAGAGACAGTCCATGGTCATTTCTCTGTTGCTTATTAAGTACAGATACTTATCGCTTGTGTCCTTTTCCAAGGCCTTTATCATATTTTGACTCTTACTACAGTTTCAATACAACAGTTAATGTGCGATGTTGATGTCAGGGCGATTTAAGGAACGATGAACAGGGTGGCAAAGATATTTCACCTCAACTACAGATTTCAGGTAAAATGTGATGGAAAACAACAATTTAGGCTGGGGACACACTAGAAAACTTTTAAAATCCTTACAGATTTTGAAAGCATTGTATCATACACGTATATAAAATATGTCACCGATTCTTTTGTCCCTCAGTCCTCACTAGCTATTGGCGATCTCTGCTCTTGGATTGAATCTGACAGGACTAGCTCAGGACCTGTGCAGATGTCAGATCGTAGATATCAAACAGGCTTGATATTATCAGGGCAGCTGAGGTCAGTCTGTGATTTGATCAAGTCTCCAATTGGGATTTCAATTCACAATTGTCGGGATGGGCAAATCTGGTAAATGTGTAGTGTCCTCTAGTGTGTCCCTGGTCTTACTTGCCCATCAACATCTTTACTAAAACGTGATGGGTAAGTATTCTCCACCAATTGGCAAGACTTGCAAAAATGGTATATGCTATAAGTACGAGATGAGTGTTGGTAAGTCTTGCCCTTTGTTTACATTGTTATATTGACAGAGAATCACCATCTAACCACAACCTAACCCCACCCCCCCCACACACACACACAAAAACATGAATGAGCTGATCATGATACCAAACCTTTTCAGATTATTAAGATGCAGAGAAAGAATTAAAACCACTAAACACAAAGGTGCAGATGGAAAATAATGAGGGCACGAAAGAGCAAGAGTTAATGGGGCAAGACAGATAGCAGCCTCCTAATGAATGACAGAGCATGCAGAAATGTACAGAAAGGGAGCTTTGTTTGTCCTCATTTGTCCTCACTAAAATGGGTGAAATGACTGCAGACGTACATAGGAATAGTGAGAAAGAGGAACACAGTGGCGGAATGAGATTAAGAGATACTGAAAGTAACTGGCCTACCTAATACAGGCACTATTGCATAGCATGAGTCCAAAAAATCTTGTGTAGGGATACCATTGTCGTCGTCCAGTCTTATATCACTAAATCTAAAAAGGTAAAACAAAACCAAACAGGAGAATATATTAGATATAAGTCTGTCATTTCAATTTTTATTTGATCAAATCAAAAAAAAAAAAAAAAAAAAAAAAAAAAAAAGGAAAAA
>OOFE01011618.1:33736-54587 GCA_900323365.1 Monocentris japonica
AAAATTTTTTTTTTTATATTTTTTTTTAAAAAAAAAAAAAAAAAAAAAAAAAAAAAAAAAAAGGTACAAACGTCAAACCCAAGCCATAGAAATGAATCACAAAAAGTCATGCAATCCTATGCTTGTCAATACCTGAGCCAGTACTATTGGGCTACCCTCAACAGCGGAGTATTTTCATTGGCAGACTCAAATGTTTTTCATCTTGTAATTCAATACTGGTTTAGTGAGACAACATTTCCTCAATAATCGTAATATAGTTAGCCTACATGTGAATTATTATGGCAATAATAATTCACACATTAGTTATATTTCTTCAGTAAAACTTTTCATTGTCTCTAAAAAATTAAAATGAACATATGTTTAAAAGAAAAAGTGAAATGGTAACAAAAAAACTTTACAAACCCAAACATCAGATGAGGGCATCTCTGTGTAATGTGATCAAGAGAAAACACACTACTATAAAACACTCATCATGACATCTGAAACGGATTCTTTCAAAATTGTACAAACCTATCATTAATTCTGTGCAAGCCAGTTGTTATACAATTCACATTATATTTCCACAAACTAATTGCAATGAAATAAATAACTGTGTGGTATAGAGAAAAGAATAAGCAAAAGCGCAGCACCTCAGAGAGATCATATTACATGTAGCATAGACTGGTTTGTCCTAATACTGTCTATACTGAAATGCCACAGATGGTCACTTCATATACTAACTAATGTGTCCTAAAGGATGTGACCTTCCTGAGAAGCATTTTCATACCTGTGACTCATTGTGCTGAAGAATGTTTCCACCTGCTCTGTCTCTTCCTGCTGTGCTGAATCCTGGGAAGGCTGGTCTTCATGTTGGGTCCCATCTTGGTCAGGAACAGCTTCCTGTTGGTGCTGAGCCTGGACAGGGCTCACTTCCTCTTTGTCGAGCTCTTGGCTTTGGTCTACTTTGTGCTTTTGCTCTTGATTTTTCTCTTCTTTATCATCAGCATCGTTCTCCTCTTCCTCCTCTGTTGGTTGGTCAAAGTGTTCAGTCTCAGAGGTATTCTGGGTAGTGTGGGGAGCAGGATCGACTCCCTCCTCAGGGGCTGAGCTGTTGCCATTGGCTGCATCGTTCTCTGTATGGTTCAGCAGACACACATGTACAAATACACACAGTGTTGGAAAGTAACATGCACACAATAAGGTTTCAGTCAAGAGGTCTATCTTCACATTCCAGAAGACAACCTTTGCCAACAAGTCTAAGGCCCAGACTAAACCATTATCATTTCTTGGCATATTGTGAAAGCAGCACTTTTGGGACTTCAACATCTACCGTATGCCATCTTGTTTTGTACAGTGGCAAGGGAAATTGTCCAAACTCTGTGCTAATCTGTCATTTACATTACAACCTGTGAAACCTTGAAAATTGAGTGGGCCTTGCAGAAAAAGTGAACCCCTAGATCACTATCAAACAAAATCTCCTGAAACTGATATAACAAATAGTTTCTTTTAAATTTTGGGCCAGGCAGAAGTCATGCCAAAATTATCTGCCTACTTTTTCCTTAATTTTATATCAGGATCAACTGACATCCACAATTTTTCATGAAAAATCCACAAGTGTTATTAACCAATACATGTACTGTAAACATTATACAATTCCATTTGAACACCTAATGACTAGTTAAATTAAGGGGGGGGTCTGTTTTGGGTTACTAGTTGTTCAAATGGGAAAGGAATCAAATGTCAAGGCATCTTTTCGTCACTATATTTATAAGTTTTTGAGTCAATAAGTATTTGCAGTGACACTCCAAATTCTTTTGAATGTCCTTGAGATGTTTCGACAACTTCACTGGAATTCAATTGATTGGACACGCTTCAGAACGAAACACATATACGTCTATATAAAAAGGTCTCAATTTTAATGCATAATAAATACGGATAATCGCAAGTTTATCATCAAAGAATACACACATCAGTTCATCATTAGCATAAGACCGGACCCCAAGCCTTGCCCAAGTCACAGCCATAAAAAGATGCCCGACCCCACTCAACCTGACATTCTTTGTCAGGCCCCGTCAGGCCCAGGCCGGGTTGCAGACCCCTAACCCCCCCAACCCCCCACACACACTAAGCCTAAGCATAAACCCATTTATGTAATCTCTTTGTGTTAATAATGAATTATTTTCATCAAAACACAACAGATTGGAAAAGGCTGGACACACTTTCCATCACCAGCAGCAGCTACCCCTGGATACAGTCTCTGTTAATTGAATGAATGCTAAAAGGAAATGCAATAATATAACTGGGCATCCATCATTGTCCACCCTCTAAAAGGCATTAATCTATCCACATCAGTTCAGACTATGTACACACAATAGCCAGGACCCATTTGTGCTGCAGTGGATTTTCCTTTATAGAATGCAGTAATGGTCTTCAGTTCAAGGAATGCACTAAAATGTAAACAGAAACTGACACACGATGGCTGACCTATTGGGGATGGTTGGTTTTCAGGTCCATCTGGTTCATCTGGTCTCTCTGCTGCAGAGTCTAGGCTCTGGTTGTCATGTGCTATTGCTTCTCCTGAGATTTCACCCGATTCTCTCCATCTGGAATTAACGTGAGGTTAATTCTGAAGCCAGTAATACATTTATTTTGGGCAACTCTACTGGGCAACAAACAGTGCCTTGCCTCAGCAATATTGCATTAATAACAGAAGAACATTTTGTCACCAGAAAACATCTGAAAAGATATTTAACCTTGTGTCTCACTTTGTTGAGTACTGCTGGTAAAACTTCTAATCTATTTTGCCCAAAAAACAGCCTTAAGCAGCAGTGTGCAGAAGAAATAATTGTGGAGAACAAAGCAACCTACTTTTCACCAATGTTCTGATTTAATTGATTGACCGGTTTGATCTGTGGGTGAAAGACATGAGTATGGCATTAGCATTGGTATTTGAGAACAATCAAAGATTGGTTATACCAGATTGCAGATCTGCTTAGACACAGGACCTGTGAGAGAAACTTACCTTCTGAGGTTTGATGGCTGCTACTGGGGGGGATCCTGGCGGGCTCTGTGTTACCATATCTGCGCTGAAAGTATGATTGGCTATCTGCATGCACTCCTCCAGGGTCTTCAGGAAAGTAGTGCATGTAGACTTCACCATGTTTCCAGTGTCCATGCCAGTCTGTAAAAGGCCCGCAAAAGTACACATCTTCTAACACTGGTACATTTTGGAACATTGTCTTGAATACCCTGACCAAAGGGACAAGTCAGGATGTAATTTAACAGAAATCTGAAAGTCAATCTTTGTTTGAAAATGCATTTACAATACAATTTGCTTCCTGTCAGTAAAGAGCTGGTCTACCCTACACTGCAGTTTCATGTAAATGGCAGCTTCTCTTATTTCAATAGCTCATCCAAACATTAACCTTACCTCTGCCGAGTCTCCTAGCTCATTATTGTCCTTAATCTTGTTTACTTGTTGAAGGAGAAGGTCACAGTACAATCTAAGTTCAGACATCTTAGTTTTCAGTGCCTCTGTGTTTTCCTGGAGCTCTGCGGTGGCAAAGAATAAGAGGAACAAATACCTTACCAAAAAAATGAAAACAACCAAGTGTGGGGAGTAATGCAGAGAGATTAGCCATTTTTAATAGCAAATGGTAGCTGTAAAAGTGCCAACCATGTTATGTAAGTGTCATCCAAAACTACTAAATTACCTTTCTCTCTCTTTGTTCGGTTGTCTGTAAGGCAAGCCTTGGCTGTTCCCAGGGCCACCAACCATTTCTGCCTTTCTGCTGCATTGATGGCTCTGAGGTAAAAGTATTGCTCTCCAGGTATGGTCAGGTCAACTCGTGTCGAGTCAGAGGAATGAACTACAACAAAACAGTTGAGGAAAGAATGCAAAGCGACAGAGTTACCATATCTGATAATTTGTTGGACATCTAGGTCAGGACCTGTCCCTTCATAAAGGCAAGAGAAAATGACTTACACGGGAAGCTCTAACGCTATGACAGACCACACAAAACAAAGCTGGCTACCAACCTTGGATTTCACAAACTGAAATTTTAATGCTGCCCTTGCATCCTTTCCAGGCATCTTCTTGAGAGTCATAGTAAGACAGAGTTCCTCCATCTAGCACAAACCAACGAGGTTGCCAACCTGAAATAGTAATTCAAAATGAGTACAACCGCTGTGAAGATAAAAAGATTTTACTTATAATCTTTGAATACATGTATTAAATAGCTAGCGACAATATATGTCAGCTAGCGTTCTTGAGCTTCATAAACTTGGGATTAGGTGAATTAGCTAACGTTAGCTACGACGAGTTAGCTCTTAAATGCGATTCGTGACAGATGATAGCAGCTATCTTCGCTAACGCCAGCTTTGAAGACCTCATAGATACGGTCAGTAGCAGCTTCAGAACCATCACTTTGCTAACGAAGTACAAAGAGATATGGTTAATCTCAAGTGTTATTCATAGCCAAGCTCCGATAGCTTAACGTTAGCTAACGTTAGCTTGATAACCTAGCCTGCTTCTGGTGTTAACGTTATCCCCAACTCAACACAAGTGCGCTTTAACGCTGGCTTGCTAGCTGACTCAAAACGAGCCCTAGAAGCGATACAGTTTAACGATTGAGACTACTTACCACTTATGTAATTGGTCCACTTATATAGTATTCCCTCCATTGTTAAATTATGTGTCTGTCGTTCATTACTTGTTGTTTTTTCATAATAGAATACGATACACAGCTGATTGCAACGACTCCATTGGGCCCCAAGTATGATTTGTGGAGTAACGTCAGGACGTTGGATGTCAACTACGAAGATAAAGGGCGTAAAGTTTTCGTGAATTGTGCTCCAAGCGATCACGAGAGAATCCGACGTTCCTCCCACTTACATCAAAGGGATTTTCGGGCTGTGGGTGTGTCCCTGGTGGTTGAAACATATGAACACCAATAAAGAGAGCCAACTAAGATCCTGGGCGGGGTTTCCAAAAAGTTTCATCCAATCGCAAAAGGAGGTACTGAACAGTGGAGACATTTGTTGCAAATTCTTAAAGTTGGCTGCCACGTAGCTGGCATTCCTGCCGGGTAACAATAATTTACTGTAGTCACTGTATATAGGTATGGTTTGAGGTAGTTGTAGCAAGTAAACTATTGTCATCAGAATGATACTGTTTTCTTTATGTTCGATATTTTCCTCATTCTTTGTGTGTGTCATTGGGGGGAAACTGCCTGAGCCAGAAGTGGATATTGAAGTTCTACATAAACCCTTGATTTGTTACCGGAAGTCAAAATATGGAGACATGCTTCTTGTTAATTACGAGGGATTTCTGGAGAGTAATGGCACCATGTTTCATTCCAGGTAATGGAAGCTGAAGCAGTAATAATGCTTCAACGTCATTAGTCATTAGTTACAAGCGTGTAATCGGCTTTTTTCTTAAAGAACACTGTGATAGATCTCTGTGACTCTTGGCAGCCGCCACCATGGCGATAAGAATCCAGTTTGGTTTACTCTTGGGATCCAAGAGGTGCTCAAGGGTTGGGATAAGGGTCTGCAGAACATGTGCACAGGAGAACGCAGGAAACTGACCATCCCTCCGGCTCTGGCATACGGGAAGGAAGGAGAAGGTAACATATTTGGTATTACAAAATCCATGATGGGTTTTGCAGCTCAATGAAGAGATATCCCAGATAACAAACTAACATTGCATCAACGTAAAATCAGTGTTTACGCATCAACACAACTAACATTGATTCAACATCACTTTTACACCCTGAAGTAATGTTGCTCCTCCATCAGTATTCAATGTTATTTCAATCAGTGCTATTCAATCATTGATTTAACATTAAGTTAACATTGACACAATATAACATGAACACTGCTTTATGTACAACAGGATTCTATGGTGACCTGCCAGTAAAATGTCAGTCATGTCAGTCTCAGCTCTTTTCAGTCTGAGACTAGGGCTGCAGCTGACATGGTTTTAAGCCAACAAGTCATCAAAAAAACTTCTGTTGCTCAATATAAACCTCTCCATGAACATCATCAGTCCCTTTCTCTCAATTTTGGGGTTCATTTTTATCTATTGTATTATACATATTTTATTGAGGGTTCTTTTTTTCCTTTTCTTGAGTTGGTGACGTGTGTTGTTTCAATGTTAGTTAGTGATTGACTAACAGTGATTGAAATAACATTGAACATTGTTGAATCAACATTATTACAGGGTGCAAAGCTGATGTTGAACCATTTCTATGTATTTCAGCATTGATTCAATATTAGTTAAATAGTAAAATTAATATTACTATCTGGGACGTGATCATCTCCATTGCATCAACTTAACCTCTCCTCCGGTATTCTGTCATCACTTAGGTGAATGCTTTGTTTACAGGCAAGATCCCCCCAAGCAGTACCCTCATTTTTGACATCGAGCTCATGGAGATCCAAAATGGTCCCAAGTCACATGAGTCTTTCCAGGTGATGGATCTCAATGATGACTGGAAGCTCTCCAGGCTTGAGGTGTGAAATTGTGTGATGTGTGAGGCTTTTCAAACTGTTGTTTTCAAAGGTGGCCTTATTGGCAAATTTTGTAAGAGGAATGTATACATATTGGCAATGATGTTATTTGTGAATTTATAGTACAACTGATATAATCTCCTTAATATTCTCTCTGCACTATAGGTGGAAGAGTACCTGAGGAGGGAGTTTGAGAAACACGGATACCCAGACAATGACATGCATCATGAAGTGATGGTAGATGACATCTTCAAAAAGGAGGATGAAGATAATGATGGTTTCATATCTGCCAAGGAATTCACCTACACACATGCCGAACTCTAGAGGACAGGTTTCATCTCTCATTTTCTAACTACCCAGAATGTTAACGTGTGTGTTGTTCATTAGGAAGTTTACTGGTAAATTATAGCTGTACTGAGGGCTTTCTGTTTCAGAAAGTACATTCCAACAAATATTTGTGGTTGCTCTGTAATTGAATACATCAACTGCATTTTGTCATTTGATCTATTGTAAATCAGATCCACCATAATATCAATTTAGAGTACTATTGTTTCAGTTGTTGATACTGTACATGCAGATTTTAGACACAATCTTTAAATCTCCATTTTATATGCACTGATGATTTTACCGTAGATGTATTTGTACAGTGTTAGTTTTTGTTAAATTGTTTTGATTCTTTCCAGCTACTGAAATAAATATTTTCAAAATAAACAAAACTCATTCATTATTCTTTGGTCATTTTCAAATCGTTGAATGCTGAAGACAGAAACTATGTCTGCGGTTAGCCTTGGGGTGATGTGATACTGATATGCCTTTTCTCTACAAGTCAGAATCAATCACTAGAGGGAGCTCTTGTGGTTGTCTTCTGCATCAAGTTTGTCAGCAGGAGAACAAAAATAAATTGTTAATTGCCCCCCTCTTTTTCAATTTCTAGATACCATACAATTTCTGGCAGAATAAGTTAATAAAATGAGAATCACTTCTAACGACTAATATACCAAAATATTGCATGACAGACAACTTGAAGTTGTCTGATGATGCCGTTGAGTTAGAAGAAGATGCACCCACCTCTTGTTTTTTTCCCCTCAGGGTTAGGCTTGACACCAAGGGTATGTCACTGCCATCAGGATGGTAAACCCACTGTAAGACAGGTACTGATCATTCCATTAAATAGCAAAGCTTGTGGAGATCCTCTACAGCTACACCACACTTCCTCAGAAGGCCTGAACTGCCACGACAAATTCATGCTAACCCTGTAATTACGAGGGAGATTAAAGGTTAAACATACAGGGGGCAATAGTAAAACAAAGAAAAAAAGTTTTGAACTGCATTTAAATTTAGTTTGTTGCTTGTTAGTTGCTCTTTATTTAGCCACATGATGAAACTGCAACCAGTCTCTTCAACATTCTTTAAAAAAAAAGAAAGAAAGAAAGAAGAAGAAGAAAGGTATGAGCAAGAATGGAATTGCTGTTTTACAATACTGTCTACTGTCTGGACAATCTCAGCCTATGCTCAAATTATATTTTGTTATAGACTTTCATGCTCCAATGGATGGACCAAGCCTTTAAGTAAAATTGGAAGAGTGGGAGTGTTTCTGAAAAGGTGTTCTTAGTAACATACCTGACAGCATTGACAATAAGTGACATAGGATAATACAGGTTGCTAACTTCATACCTGTGATTCACTGTGCTTTACAGTATAAACGATCACTACTAGCACCAGGCTGGGCCTTCCTTCCACCTGAACCACTTCAAGAGCCGTTATAGTATGGGATGGTCATGTCAAATCTCTGTGGGTGTGGGATGCAGGCAAACATTTTGAGAAACTGCAAGGGCACAGTATTTTAAATGGAAGTTTTACATCCTTTAATAAATCATCATTTGATAAATTTCAATCTAAATTGCAACCATCACAAAAATACATTTTAATAAAATGGATTTGTAGAAAGTATTCACTTAATTGCATGAAACTGTGAAAGGAACATGCTTGGTACAGCTACAGTATGACTGATGTCTGCTATAGAGTGGCAAAGTCAAAGGCCACCATAACTGCAGTTAGGTTGTTGGCATTAAAAAACAAATACTGGATCTAGATCTTATTTCTCAGTTGAAAATATCCCAGAATACAACATGTAATACCCTTTTGGCAAACTGTTGGCAACCAACAGGTGTACAGTATAGCTTTGCTCCTCTGCTCCAGAAGCTACAGTCTGGCCTGTGAATTCAAATGACCAGTGTTAAATCCACCTATGTATTTCTCACCAAAATAGTCACTGAATGTATTGAAAGTGAAATTAAACTGTTACTCTTTTGACTCCTCTTCTTTTGTGAACACGTTTGTATTTAGACATCAATTTAACAAATAACACACTCTTGACAATATATATTATAGTGGCATGATGCAGAATAAAAGACAAAAATAAAACATCTTTACAAAATAAATCCTTACACTCTTTGCAAAAAAGTGCTTCATGAGCTACCAATCGTCTCATCTCTCATTTTTTAGTGCACATGGTTAAAAATATTGATCATTAAATCATCTGATTTGATCTAAAATAAAAGGATCTGCATTCTTTGATTCAAATTTTAACCTGCATTCCCACCAATAACACATTATACACACAAAACGCACTTGACCAGTCAACATGGGAACATTAACTCAGCTGGTGCTATGAGGCTTGGTTTTTACAGTACCAGGCCTTTGCAGGTTACATCGTGTACCTGCACATTGAACACATTCTGCCTGGAAGCAGATTTCACACAGAGCTATCATCATGACTGAGTCTACACCTGGTAGTGACACTATACAAATGAAAGTTATGAGGGAACAGCACTGTAGGTAGTTAATAAATACTGGAGTCTTCCCTAAAATAAAAATGATGGTCTTGGCTTAGTATGAAAACTCTAAACTTACAGTAACAAGACATAAGGTCAACACTACGCCAACTTCAACTAAAACGGTCATGCAAGAGAGAAGCATTTCAAGTTCAATTTGATTACAATAGAAACAATTTTGACACTTCATGAGAATCAGGGTGGCTTACATTTCCTCTTTGATAGAATAAATAATTGTCCTTTGTTTCCAATATAAGGCCTTCATGCCCCAGTCCTTAGAATAAGACATCTTCATGCTCTATCATTAGCTGCACTACTAATTTCTGCTGCCTCATGTCATTCAGGGTCGCCAAGGCACTCTGTTCTGGCGGCTGCATTAGCGTTGGCCCAAAGACAATCCCCAGGTTTTCAGCATTCATTAGATTGTCCTTTTCAAACATTGTCACCCTGTAAAAGACAAGAGAATAAGAGTCTGAAAGGAGAGCAGAATCAGGCAAAGTACAAAAGTGTTTGCTTCAGGGATAACAAATTAATAAATGAACCAAACAATAGTATTTCCTTTATTGATGGCTTGTCTGTGAACTGACCTCTTGAGATGCGCCATCAGGTAGCGCAGGGTCTCGTAGTGGGCTGGAGGGAGCTGCAGCAAACCTTCATGTATGGCCTCCAGTCTGGAGTCAGCATTTGAAATCTCTACAAGACAAGATTAATACAGTTAGCTTCAGATCACTGCACAATACCATCAAGTAATGGCATGGAATGGAGAGTTGATGAGCTCTTACTTGCAGCTTGAATACATTTTGAGTACAAGTCAAATGTAATGACTGGAATGGGCAGGTCTCTCAAGTAGAGCTTCAAAGCACCAGCAATGATGTTGATGTCTGCATAGGCATCAGCACTGATGTCAGCCTTTTCACCATCTGTTGATGAGAAATAGAAACTGTATGACTGACATGTAATGTTATATTAGAACTGAATTCTAACTGAAAAGCTTCTGAGAGTTTCACTCTCTATATTTGTCATTTACTGCTGTACTCCGGTTCAAATATGCTTTTCACTTGCACTCATGAACCTCTGAACCCAAACCTCAGACAACTGAATCTATGAACCCAAAGACAAAGGCAAAGAAAGGCAACTTCAAACAAACCTCGGTCAAAGGCAAGCCTCACATCTTCTATGTGCTCTGAAAAGCCAGAAACTCGGTAGAGACCTTCAGACTTCAGACCTGTGAGCAAAAAAATGGAGAAGGTTGTCTGATTTTATTCCGTCTTGCTTTTCTCTCATGCTCACATTCTGTATAAATAGACATAACGAAAAGGCATGGGGCTGGGGAAATAAATGACAACCCTGGCTTTTATTCTAACAAACAGAGGCCAAATACACAGACAAACAGTACAGTGATATTTCTAGTTGTTGCAAAACAGTAGCAGAACAATTGAATGTTTGAATTAAGCATTTCTAACCACATTGCATATTTTGCGTCTTTAATGGTTCTGAAACCCAAAAAGGGACAACTGATGATTTGAGTTTTACCTCTCAGCTCTATCTCTCGAATACACATGTCCACAACCATGGGTCGCGTCGTGTTATGAGCTTTGACAAGCGTGGTGAGGTCACAGCTGAACACTTTCTTTATCCTGCGCAGGTCTGGCTGGCAGTCACTGGGAACCAGTTTGGAGCACTGCTTGTGTACATTCAGCCCACAATCTGGCATTAGATGTCAGAGAAAGAGAGAGCGAGAGAGAGAGAGAGAGATAAGCCCCAGACTGATGATAACACAGCACAGACATCACAGCAAGCTTAAGACAGCAATTTGAAAAGGTTTGTCAGAGACAGTGATAAACTGCACTCTCAGACAGCACAGCCGCAGCTTAGCCTGCCTGTTTCAGTGCACTGCGCCAAAGGTGGATAATGGTGAATATGGGGGCGGGAGGGAGGAGGCGGGTGTTGCTGTTGTAGTTTTAGTCACACAGAGGGTGTTGGACAGCTGGTGAGAGAGCAGAGTGTGTGAGACCGTCTACTTGTGCAGCAACACTGCCCGTGATAAAAGATAGAACAGGCAAACAGGGAGATGCCGCAGGGATGTAAGCTCTGAGGCAGCCATACTTGTAGAAGGGGGTTTTTGACTGAAAGAGAGCATCCAGCTGAATCATTCATCACATAGACTTGGCATTTTTACTGCCTGAGCCACGTTAATGTTGGTGGTGGGCTTATTCTCAGCCAGTGCTGCCAGAAAGAGTGTGGCAAGAGATAAGAAAAACAGACGATGGACAGTGAGCGAGAGAGGACATAACATAGCACACGAGGTGTCTGATGATGCCAATGTTTGCCTGAGGCTTATCAGCACGGTGGATGACTGAACAACAAACATCGTTGTTTAAGGAGAAAGCACCCAAGCCCACCAATAGGCATGTTGTATCTGCGCAATGAAAGAATCTTGTGACCAATGAAGACATGAAACCCGCAATGAACTACAATATAAAATCAACCAGTTAGTTCTGTTACTATATTTAGTTAACAAACATTCGATTCGACTAGTACTTTATCATATTTCTAAAGCACTTACAAATTGTATTTGATGTATTAAGTTGCAATGATTTCTTAGTTGTTGTATTTATGGTCTATGGTTGTCTGATATACTATATTACCTCCTTAACTCTGTATATGGAAAGTCAGTATATCTTTAATCATGTCATGCCACGATACTGAGCTTCAGGCAGAGTGGAGTAACTTGAAATTTATGCTGCAAATGATCTCAAAATACTGCACTCACGTGGCAGAGTAACCAGCTAAAAGGGGAATATGAAATAGCAGAAATGCAATGTATTTTTTTTAATTTCAGTGTAATTAAATGTTCTTGAGGGGGAGAGAGTGCAAAAAGAGCGATAGTACTTTCACTTCCGGTTATATAATAAGTGTGACTGGGTCTTCTCAAGGGTGTGTATTAAAGAGTTCTGGCATTAGTTTACAGACTGTTATTATTTACTGATGGGAGGAGCAGCTGCAACAGGTGAATGACTACAAAGAGACCTAATCCAACCAGTAATTCACACAGAACAAACCATTTTCACTTAGATTATGGAACTGAGATACCCGTGACAGGACAGTGTTAGTCAGTAGATATAATCCATGACTTGTGTTACAGTCCAAGCAGATGGAGGTTTTGAGGTTGGAGAGATTGATTACCTGAGCACTGGACACCCTGGGCAATGAGGCCCCACATGAAGTTGGCACAGTACTCGCACCAGTGTGGCCCTCGGAACGTATGTACCTGAGGGTTAGAGGCAACACGGTTACAGACAGACACCAAGACAATGCTGGTGTCCTTAACACACTGCAAGCATTGCGAGCCATTGCTGTGTCCACTGAATCTCCAATCTCCCTTTAGATGGGTTGGATAGAGATTACCCTCTGATCCCAGGCCACAGTGCACGGGACCCCAAGCCAAATGTGGGCATTTGTATATACAAGGCAGATTAAAGGATTTACAATAATGTGTCTGGCATCTGTTCCTTGTCTGTTGGATACATGCAAACATCCACACAAGCTAGCCTGCAAGTCAAAATAACAGATGCACACATACTGTACACCCTCAGAACACGGATGCAGTGGCACATGGAGGCACACCTACATGCACGCACGTGCACACACACGCATGCACACACACAGACACACCTTCATTGGTAATGAACACTTCCATTAGGTTATAGTAGATTGATGAGTGAAGAGGGAACACAACAGGTGGTGAGTGGATGTTTTTTTGTTCTTTTTCAAAAGGGGAGCAGACAAAAAGCTGGGGGTCGTCTAACTTGCAGGTTAACTGAAACCTGAGATACAATTGCAAGAATGTTCAGGTGCTCTCTATTCCACTTCACACTAGTTATTAAGAGCAGACAATTGATTGTAAAATACTTCATAACTGTACAACTGGCTTTACAAAAATCAACAGCATCAGATAAAAAGGGGTCCAAGAGCTTGAAAATCAATGACAATCAATGCTGCTGTTAATGGGTTGAGGTCTAGTGTATTCATTACACACGCTCAATGCATATGGGTGACAGCTGCATGTGTTCTCAACACAGAAACACATTATGCTCTCTGATGGGACAAGCACACAGTTACACTGTTCATATCAGGCAGGTAAAAAAACACTGTGAATGCCCCTTTTCTGGACATTGCTTTAACATTTCAGATAACCCTTTGAAAACAAATAACAACGGTGTGAACACAGGATCTTCCTTGACAGTGCCTCTAAAGCTATCAAACGTCTCTCCTGGCCCTTACTAAATTTTGTGAGTTAAATAAACAGCCACTCACCTTGAAGTTGTGGATCTTCTCATAGGAGCATTGCTTTTCCGGGCTGTCTTTCAAGGCACTCCGTCGGCCCAGAGGGGAGGAGATCTGTGGACAGGAGGCCAACAGTTTAATAGGCTTCCACAGAAGTTTTCCCTTGCTCCCCAACTTGACTCCCAGAGCCAAAGCCAGCAGCTCCTGATGCTTCCGCTCCTGTCTCTTAGCCTTGTGGGTTATCAGCTCTGCTCCTAAACCTCCTCGGTTTTCTTCTACTTCCATGGTTGTTTGGTCGGGGTCCCACAGACTCTCCATCTCCTCTGGGGAAAAGTGCGGAGGTGAGACACGAGTGCTGTGCAGCAGTCGCTGCCGGCAACAGCCCAGCGCAGAGACAGCAGCTACACTCCACTCCCCTCTGACCCAGGAGGGTGACTGATGACAGCCAGGACGGGGTTGGCTCTGCATCTGATCTGAGTCCAGCGGCAGGAGTGAGCAATAGGAGCAGGAGGAGCAGGAGGAGCAGGACCAGTAGTGGGCGACCCGAGGGTAGGAGTGTGCCTCACACAATGTCCCTCATTCACACACCCAGAGAGGAGAGAACAGGGCCCTCCCCTAGTGGGGAGGGGCCAGGAGGTTGTGAGTGAGGGAGGTGGGGTGCTGTCAGGACCACTTCACACAGATCAACAGCTCTCTAAAGCAGGATCAATGGTCGAGCCACCCTCTCTATAGCACAAAGCACACTCCCATTAGCCTGCTGCCTTCCGGACACACTCCACTCCACTTAACTAGAGACAATACTGGACTGCCAGCAGTCCTCAGTCAGCACCAGGTCTCCTACACGGGTCATTCTACTTTTACCCCTGCTCAGAGCCAGACACAGATTCTTTGGCCTGCCAGAGCCAGGGCTGTGTCCTCTTAAATCTGCTGGATCTTGACCTCCAGCTATGTCAGTCTGCTAGGAGAATGCCCCACACTGCCTGCCAGACTGGAGCCTACAGACACTCTGACTGCAGACGACTCCCGCCAATCACACTGCTCTCAGACCGCCAGCAGAACCAAACCATCTACTGGGGTTGGGAGGGATTACTGCCATAATCCTTACTCTGGGTATAATCCTGCAGTGCCCAAATCCAAGTAAACTCCTATGGGGAGCTCATTTCCAGGCCTGCAGCCATATAATCTGCCAGCGGGGGGCTGTTGCTGTATCTATGCCGCATTTGTCCCTATTAACTCTGGTTGTAAACATCCAGACCACAGCACCACAAGGGTTTCTACTCTTCTAGTTAATCAACAAACTTTGAACTGGGGGACAACAGGACACTGACAACAGTGCAAACTATACGTGCCACATCATAAAACATGTCACAAAACAGATATCAGCAAAATATTCTAACAATCTATAACCTTTCAAAACTGCAGGATACATGCAAACTCAATATTTGATAAAGAATGTGGGAGGGAAAATAAGTCAAAAAATAGGGAAAAGGTCAGAGAGCAAGTAAGCATTGGATTTGTGATAGTGAAAGAATGATAAAGAACTGGAGTGAAACAGAAGAAGAAGTTAAAAAAATGCTTTGGGCCTTTTATGTACCAGCCACCTCTCAACAATCAAAGAGCTGGTGTCTGAGAGCAACAGTTAACCAAGTGATGGCTGAGTGACTGACTGATGGCTGAGGACAGGTGAGGACATTTGTCATTGTGTTTGACATCCTTTGAAAGGGCCTTCCCATACCATGCCATAGGCTCCAGGTCTGCAGCTAAACCAGATGAGGACTAGACCACTGAGAGGTATTTTAGCCTTCTGAGGGAGGAAAAAAGGGAAGGGGGTTGAGAAAATATGTGACAGACATAAAGAGAAGGGAGGGAGAGGAGGGTTGTGCTCTTTGTCCGTAGGCAGATGGCTTCTTGTCTCTTAAAGAAGAGCGTGGAAGAAAGGACACAAAAGGTCGTTAGACAACAAGCTCTGCTTTCTTTTCATTGGCCTAGCCCTTTTATTCCCACAAAGCTCTGTGAGAGCACAGCTGAGCAGATACTGTTGTGAGTGCTTGGAATCATGGGAAAGCAGTCTTTCAGTGGCACAGACACAGTAAGTAACAGCAGGATGGAACCGGGCACATCCCAAACAAAACAACCCTAACAACATCTCCAACAAACAGAAAAATAGACTTTCTGTGAAATGTACAGTAGTCACAGAAGATTGTCCATTATTCAAAAATGGAAGAGACAGCCCCTTTGTGAAATGTGTTTTCAATAGGTACACTGAGAACGGGACCATCTTACTGAACTTAAAGTCTAAAAGTCTGCTATTAGAAATGTGTGCTTACAATGCTATCTAAGCAGCATTTTTGCATTTTACAACCGGAAGACATGAATAGTTGTGGACTATATATACATGTTTATAGCAGGACGCTCTAGGGAGAGGTCAGGTGATTATCCTAACAAACAAGACAAGATCAAACCAGTGTGGTGAGTGTCAGGAGGAAAGTGGCAGTGGTTTGGTCACTGACGCAACTCCAGCACAAGGAGGGGAGGTTCAGCATGCGAAAAGAAAAAGGGACATAAAAGGTCACTGGGCAGGTTAAGTCAGACACCTCTCACACCTTGTAGGAGAATTTTACTCATCGGTTTTGAGTGAAAACCTCATATCTCCAAAATGTCATTTTCTTCAGAAATTCATTTTTGACATTATCCAATGGGGTTTAAAAGGAGTTACAAGGTTTTCACACGACAACAGCATCATTTGCACTCATGGCAATATGGAGGTATCAACCTGATACCAAGTAAATGCATGTGAAAGTTGACTTGACTATACAGTGTACTGTGCTTCTAATGCCCGAGGTTCTGGTTGTACAATTGATAACATAAAGTCCTAAAATAAACCACAGCTTCAGGCCATTGGGCCAGGTCTCCACTCTTACAGCCATAATGGTAGAGCGGACAGAAATAGTGAACTCTTTTTTTTCCTTTTTTCAGAAGTGACTGACAGGTGCTTTTCAAATACCTCCTGGCAAAGCTTACCATCATCAGAGCTGTCACTGACTCAGATCCTCATATGTTAGGCAGTTGGGGTGTGTTTTACAAAAGCACATAGATAAGTGACAATTTGACATTTAGCTGGAGCCATGCTCCAGATTTTTACTTGCTAAAGGAAGCTTACTGTACTTTGCAGTCCATAAAATCCTAGCATCTTTGCTGCCAACAAGCAATGAGCGACACTGATTGGCATTATTTGACAAAGCTTAGCACTGCATGTTAAGCTAATGTAGGTTAGTCTGCATGTCTTAGGACACTAATACAGGCAGTTATCTGCTCCTGGGGCTTCTTGGGATTGTTAGTGTGTGAAGTACTAAGCTCCTTTAGAACAGTCAACTGACCAAAGGCCTTTAGGTCCAAAATGCCTGCATTAATGGATTATGTCTCAAGTTACAAAGAGCAGATTGAAGACAGATCATAATAACACTGTGGTAACGGATGCCTTCCTGTTGGGAGGGCTGTCATGTCTCTCTCATTGGCTTCTCAGCTGACATATTGAAGACACAATATCCCAAAAGCAAAATATCTTTTCTTGGAGCTGAGAGACACATATAGGGTATAACATATGGAAGACATTTTCTCTGGAGAAGACAGAAAAGAAAACATTGGAGTCTATTAGTAAAAATCTAAATTCCAGCATGCATCAGGCCAGAGAGAGTGGGGAAGCAGTTGTAGTTTAGATTGCCACCTAGTGGAGGGTTAGTTACTTTTCTTCCCCAGACAGAACAAAGACACCACACGTTCCTCACTGGTAAATCATTCAGAGATGATCATTCAGCAAACAGCTTATAAGAACAAATGACTACAATGTGCAATTTGTCTCATCCAAGATCAGTGTCTGATACGCATGGCAGGCAGAGCAAAGTCCCAGTCCCCATGGTCATTATTACCTTTCAGAGGAGGCAATGAAGCATGGCAGAAGTGAACACACCCAGAGGCTGCAGGGATAATGCACCTCCCACTCTCAGGAGAGAGTATCCTCTCCAGAAGCAATCTTGTAGTAGATGTGAATGTTTAGTAAGGAAATGGATCATGTGATGTCACGTTATCATGTTAATATACATGTCAAACGGCTACTGCACATGTACCAGACATTGATTCACATGTATTGGAACGTTAATGCATTTGAAGCGTTTCTGTCCCAATGAGATATTCACCATTTGGAAAAAAGTAACACCTACGCTTATAAAATAAATAATTCAAGTACCATGAAGGCTAGTAGGTGACTAAAGGCCTTGAAATGATAAAACTTTTCCAGACCTGATCCTCTGTATTTTAGAGATACTGAATGATGAATTTCAGGTAATGTTTTTTTTAATGTATACATAGCTCTTTGGAATGAGAGCCTATAAAAGTCATATGGGGAAATTCTCCCCCCTAAACAAGGAGGTCAGAGGTCAGGGTCAGCTACAGAACAGCACCCCTGCAGCTGGTTGTGATTCAATGTCCTGCTCAATGACATTTCAGCAGGATATTGTACATGTACTCTACTGTAGTCTCTGCTGCCATGGGAAGACACAAGACTCACCCTGTCATCTCTCTGGAAGGTGACCCTGCGTGGCTCTGTGCGCCCCCGGCTCAGCCGGTGCACCATCTTGTCCTTGAGCAGTGACGTGTAACCCAGATGCTCATAGATGGGGTTGGTGGTCATTTTAGCGATGTACTCTGCTGCCTTGGTCTCAATGTAGAGAGTGATGAGGCCATCCGTCACCAGGTCATGAACCGACTCGAACCTCTTCTCCCCCACAAAGTGCTTCCCATCGTAGAACAATCGGTAGTTCAGGGTCTGGTGCCCAAACCTGGGACACATGGGCACGGGGGAGAGGGAATCCGTTAATCTCGAGAACGAACGAGCATGTGGGCTAATGATGAGGCAGATGTTTTAGGGACTCTGTGCTGCATACAGATGATGTTAGTACCTCAAGGCCAAGGTGTGTGTCCCTGGCTGTCTTTGGCTCTCTCTGATGAGGTAAGCACCCTCACCCCCCCCCAGCAGCTCGTCAGCATATTCCCGGGAGATCATGCCATGGAATCTGTGAAAAACAATGTTGCCCCGGTGTAGCTACTTGATCTGTTTAAATAGCTCTCTCTCTTTTCATTTTGTTCTCAAACATACACACACTTTAATGTTTACATTTAGGTCCTTATCAGAGCCCTCACACATCTACACACAAGCCAATACACACACACACACACACACAGTCTTAAATCCCTAATCACATCTAATGCTCGACAGTAATGCTAAATAACACCCGCTCTCTGCACAGGTGTATTTGAGGAAAAGGCATAAAAATGATGATAATAGTTAAGTTCCACTCACTCTCTGCCGTAGTATTTGGGTCTGCCCTCCATCTGTAAGACAGAGAAGATATATATTGGCTGGAGTGATAGCATATGAAATCTCACTTAAATGGCTTCACCAATTGTTCTTACAGCCTATATGAAAGATAAACACCACAGGACAGATTATCTGTGTCAGCACTCACCTCTATTCACAGCTGCCAAGCTGTAAAGCCAACCCATTCAGTGTGGCAATGAATTAGGGGCAGTGTAATAAAATAAGTGGTGATTGATGGCTTGCTGCAACTAATTCATATTTAGTGTGTTACCGTGTTATGCTAGGTTGTAAAGTCTATCTACATTGAAAATCTTACACAGGGTACGGTCAAAAACAAAACCCTTTTCTAGCATGCACTGGGTATGGTGAAAATAAAGGAAACCAGCATAAAGACATCCCTCAGTGCTGGTGGCTTCTGTAATGATATGGGGTGCTTTTGCTGGCATGGCTTGGATCCATTCATCTCTTTCCTAGAGTGCATTGTCAATGCTAAACACTACTAACGTAATGATTTCAAGTCATCATCGAGGCCTTGTATGTTTAAAAGGGCAGAATCTCCCTTATAGTTCTCAGTTGGCTATTGAAAAGGTTTTGGAATTATGTCTAACATCATTTTGTGCTCTTCAAATTATAGGATGACCACTTGTGCTTTGCTGAAAAGCGCATTGTTATCATGGAAAATGTTGTTCTCTTGAAAATAAAAGAAAGTAATGGAGTGTTTGAACCCAGTTGAGGACTTTTGTCGCATTTCAACCTCTCTTTCTGTCTCTCTCAACTGTCCACTAAAGCAGAAATGCCCAAAATAATATGGGTGGGATGGTGATCACTAAGACGTTATGTTTGTGTCTTTTATCTGACCATGCACTGTAGCCTATTGCATATCTACTGACAGATGCACTCACCTCCTGAGGACAGGTGATCCTCTTTGGCCTCGGGGCCTCCTGCTGTAGCTGGTACACTGTTAGAGAAATGCATGGATGTTAATGGGGGTCTTGTGTTCTTCTGAGTTATGTACACAGCTTAATACAAACGGTAAACATGTCAATTACAGGCATGTTGTAGTTTTATTACCAAAATAACATGTTCAGTACACAATTAAGAGAAAGCATTCCCTATTGTTCTGTTCTACAACATAGAAATCGCTGTGTGATGTTGAGTCTTAACCACAGCAGATTCTCCAGGCGGGGGAAGGACGCCTCCTGACTGTGAGTTTTCATATTTTGTCAGGGTGACTTAAGTCAACCGGCAAGAGCTGGACATCTTCCATTCCCATGACGGAGACATAGTGAGCTCTAAAAATACCTTTTTTAGAGACCGGAGGAGTCAGGAGTAGATTGGAGACATCAGAGAACGAGTATTATTGGAAGAGGATGTACAAAAACCATTCAATCATGGCAAAAATGTCCAGCTATACAATGTATTGGTATTGGTTGAATAAAACCAGATGGGGCCAATCAAAAGGCAGACACACACTGTTACTGTTTTCACTCAACTAGTATGAATGATTGTTGCTCTGCTCCAACATTTCCAGCAGATGTGATGCATATATTCTGAGGAATTAACCCCTTTCCTCCCCTGTGACATGACAACGTGTAATGAGGTAGGAGTTGTGAACACCCCATTTTCGCTGAGCCCCTTTACAGATAGAAATCTTATTTCCTGCCTGAATGCAACCTATTTTCCTCAGAGATCTGAAATGTGCTGCTTTGAGTGTGTGTGTGTGTGTGTGTGTGTGTGTGTGTGTGTGTGTGTGTGTGTGTGTGTGTGTGTGCACGCGTGCATGCACAACTGTGTTGTGTGGGTGTGTTTGTGTTTGTGTGTGTTTGTGTTTGTGTGGGTGTGTTTGTGTTCGTGTGTGCCTGCT